>VZTJ01006602.1:28816-51766 GCA_013397795.1 Orthonyx spaldingii
GGACGGATGGAGGGACGGACGGACGGATGGAAGGACGGATGGATGGATGGATGGACGGACAGACAGATGGAGGGATGGAGGGATGGACGGACGGACAGATGGATGGACGGACGGACGGACGGACGGATGGATGGATGGATCCTCACCCTGCCTGTGCTGCAGCTGCACAGCCATGACAGCACAGAACCAAACCAAGAGCATCAATGGGATGTGTGATAACATAACTCACAGACAGAAAACCTGGTGGGAATTCAGAGTCTTGTACATCCAGGAGAAATGATGGGTGTTGTTTAAATATTCATTTTTGTGTTCTAGGCATTGCAAACCACTGTAAATCACAGCTCCCTCCATGGCAGTGATTGCACTCGGATAAATACTGCTCACACTTTCTTGTGCTTCTGTCTCTGAAACCAGAGTTGCAGTTATGGTGCTGAAGGCAACAGGCAGAGATGAATTGAAACTTAAGGCACCTAAATAATTAACCCCACTTCCGAGTCTTGGAGGCAATTTAATAAAATGCTCTCGGGGCTGTGGCTGATAATGAATAATATCCATTATCACTGTGTCCACACAGGCTGCAGCAGCAGGGCCATGCTGCCACTACCCAGCAGTGATGAGCTGTTGGAGTTCTTGGGACAGGGAATGTTGTCCTGAAACCCGGGGTAAGGAATCCCTGTGCCCCTGGGACATGAGAGCAACAAACTTGGGCTTTGTCCTTCTCCCGAGGTGGAGCCACAGGTTATTAAACCCCTATAACTCATTGCTCTAAAGTCCCACTTCGGCTCTCTCCTTGGGACTTATTCAGGAAAGACACGTTTTCCCCCATGTTTCCTGTCTCCACTCCTCAGCAGGTCCCTGGCAGCCGGCTGGGGCTGGCTGGCACCCGGGGCAGGGTGGGGTGCCACAGTGGGGTGTGCAGGGTCGCGGTGCAGCCTGGCTGTGCCGGCATGATGAGCCGGGAGCTCAGCAATGTCTTACCCTGGCTCTGCCAGCCCCAGGGAGGCGTTTTCCAGGGAGCTCTTCTGTCCTGCAGATTCTCATGTGCTCTGGATTAATTATGCATGGATTTTTGATTGCAAACATGGTATGGAGAGAAGTGTGCAAGCTGGGAGAATCAATTTGTCCTAAATAACATCCATCCACAATTCCTCGATTAGTTTTTTTGCCTGCAAATTATGGGGATGGAGAGACAGAAATTTTCTTTTTGTGTTTGTTTTGGGAATTATTTTTCATCCTGACAGCCTCTGCAGTATGGGCTGTGTTAGAGTTCACACCGAGTTAGGAAAGCTGGGAAAGCGGAAAGCTGGGAACACTGAGGGTGCCACGGCAGGACTAGAGCCCGGGAATTCAGCTGCAGCAGCTGATCCCTTCACATCCAACCCCCTGGATCTGTGTGATGAGAGCAGCCGGGCACTGACCACAGCCTGGGCTCTCCCTTGGCAGTGCTGGAATGTCCCATGTCCTCCCCATCCCGACAGGGACAGGGATTCCCCAGGGCGCCTGCGGAATTCTCCCACTCCTTGACACTGCCGGGGATATTACTGTTCATGATGTGGAGTTGATCATGGTGAGAACTGGCAGAAAATCTTTCCATGGCAGATTAATAAATGCTGTGGGTTTGTGCGGCGACAGCTGCGCTGCACAGGATCGATAAATGTCGTGGCGTTTGTGCAGGGAGGATAGGGCGGAGCAGCGCCCTCCACAGCCCCTTGCAGAGCCATCCCTGCGGCTCCGAGCACGTTCGGCTTCAGAAACAACAAACGCGGCCAGTTCAGAGCCAGGAAATTCCTCACTGTCTTCTCCCCAGGGAATGTGCTCCGGCCCAGCCCTTCCCCTGCCCCAGGGCTCCCACGCTGCCCTGGGATGGGTGAAGCCACCTGCTGTCCCTCCACGTGTTCCAAACACAGAGACAGCACCTCTCAGAGCAGGTCTCGACCCCTGTCACCTCCTTCAGTCACCACGGGTGTGTCCCTGCCGGGTGCCAGGCACAAATGCCATCGCTGAGCTCACCTGCAGGACCTGCGGGTACCCGTGAGATACCAGGGGCCGACAGCCCTGAAGGCACAGCGGGGTCTGTCCCTGCTGGGGACCGCGGGGACAGCCAGAGTCCTGCATGTCAGCAGCAGTGCTTGTGGAGCCACCAGGGAGTTATTGAAATGCCACACCGGGAATTCCTTGGTGACGGAATGACAGCAGAATAGGAGCTGAGCAGCCGGGCTGCCAGAGACAGCAGCACGCTGGAGCCCCCAGGAGTGCTTGCCCCAAGGCAGTGCTTTGTATGCTGTGGCTGCGGGAGTTTTCATCTCTTCTCAGGAATCCTGGTGCCCAACCAGGGCCTCAGACAGCTGAGAACTTCCTTATGACTAAATCAGGACAATTATTTAATTGAGACATTTGGTAAGTGCTGGGAGCGCAGGGAGGAAGTGCAGGGGAGGGAAAGGAGGAATAAATCACTGAGCAGAGTTAACCATCTGAGCCCCTTATAAACAGCTCAGATTGGAGACTAATCCTGCTGTTCCACTGTACTTAAGACAAACCTGTTCCTTTTCCTCTGAGCAGCGTTCTCCAGGAGAACGTGGGATCAGGCAGGCATCTGCTGCCTGTGGCCACCAGCCAGGGCTGCACGGATAGTGTCGGGATTTTGGGTTGAAAATGTAATGGGTTTTCCATTCCTGTTTAGTGCATGCCACACACAGGGCATCCCTTGAAGTTATCCCTGTTAAGCTCTTGAATCCCAGGCAGCTGCAGGTGAATTGATACTTCCTGGGTGGGAAATGCTTCTTGTTTAGTTCAGCTGGAGGAACCAAACCCTGCTGATGTGTCTGAACTGATAACCCCACTTCAGGCAAGGGCTCCCAAACGCCTCCTGCCCCTGGCAGACCCTTCCTGCCAGTGGCAGACATGGGATGGGAAGCAAGGCAGCAAGCAAACCCCGGCCCCAAGTGACAGTGCCAGCCGAGGATGTCCCCAGGGCTGGGACATGCCATTTGCAGAGCTTCCAGCCCCTGTAAGCTCATCCCTGGAGGGACCCCGGAGGGAGAACAGGTTTGCCCCTCGGGCTCACACAGTTTTCTGCTTCAAACACCCTTAGTACGCAGCCACCTGCTTGACCTGCCTGCCTCCTCTGGATCTGGGCAGGCTGGGGAGGATCAGGGAGTTCAGCATCCTACCTAACGCCAGCAACTACCTGGGGATGAACTGGCACTGAGTCCCCAGTCCCAGAGAAAGCCTGGAGCAAACCCAGCTGCGTGGCACCACCCACAGAGGGAACAGACCAGGGCTATGCCAGTGACTGCTCCTGCAGGGAGGGAACTTTATGGAGCACAGCAAAATGGGGTTTCCTGAGGGGTCATCTGGAAGCCCCCACAAATGAATACATGGAGCAGGAATGGAGTGAGAGCTCCGTGATCAAACCCAGGTTCCAGCAACCCCTCCCTGTGACCAAACTCCAGCCAGCACTTTCCAGACCACTGCTGGGCACATCTGCTCCTGGGCCCTTTCCCTCTCTCTCTGACACAGGGAAGTTTCCGGGGAACATGGACTGCTGTGGACATAGACTAAAAAAGAGCCCAGGACACTTGACCAGGCCCCAAAGAGGAAGCACCTCAGAGTGTCCCCATTGCCATGTGACCCTGCAAGGGGCTGGCTCCCAGCGTGGGGTCCCAGGGGTGGGAAAGGCCATCTGAGGGAGTCGAGGTTGCTCAGGTACAAACACCTACAAAGCACAAAACTGCTGCCCTTGGGTCACTTTGGGCAGTGAGGGAATCCAGCCTCGTTCCTCAAGGGGAGGACTTGCTGTCTCATTTCACAGTGACAACCAAAGCTTTCTCTGCCACATAATTCATTTCCATTACAGCATTAAGGATCTTTCTGACCCAAATACATGGCATGAGAACAAAAATAACTGTAAGGAATACCGTATTTAATCTGCCTAGATTCAGCCCTCAGAAAGATAAAATCTATTACAAATGTTATCCCTCGCCTTGCCTATTAATCCTGAAGGGACTGGTGATTAAATACTATTTCTGACTCTCCAGTCCCTGGTGTGCCTGTGACTGCCAGAGTTCCAAAGGCTCCTCCTGTACCTCTGGGGACAGTGGTGGGCAGGGCTGGGTTATTACAATGAGCTGTGCTGCCCTGGGCTGCAAAGGTGAGATTGCATTCAGCACATTCCCGGCTCTCTGCCTGGATGAACCATTTCAACAACGTTCCTTGGCATGCAGAAGGGTTGCAAGGAAAGCACAACCCAAGGCAAAGAAAAGGTATGAACGGCAGAACTGAGAGAGGATAAGCAGACGCAATGGATGTGAGCGGCAGCTGTGGCAGGAGGAAGGCTGTGATTGAGATCTGAGCAAAGCCAGCAAACTTCACAGAATCACAGACTCACAGAGAGGTGTGGGTTGGAAGGCACCTCAAAGCTCGTCTCATTCAGTGCAGGGGCACTGCTGAGCCCCACACAAGCAGGCAAGTGCAGCCCTCTCCCAACTTACACAATTCAGTGATAGCAGGTTCCAGGGGTGGGGTTTAAGTCTATCAAATTAACTTTAATTACAATTCAGAGAAAGAAAATCCACTTGAACTTTTCTAATCAACAGGCATCTAATGAAGCCTGTTAGTTCCTGTAGTCTGAACACAGCAGGGAATTTTCCAAGATAATTTACTTCATTAATATTCAGCTAGAAGTGGATCATCCAATACTTTCCATGGTGGCATTGAGATAAAACATGTCAAAAGAAAAATCTTCTATTTGACATGGACTTTAAATTTCATAAGTTTTGTTCTATCTTAGGAAAAAACACTTCAGAGTGAAATAAAACATTACAGCCCAGGTCAACCAAAATGATTATCGGGACTCTCTTAACCAGACGAGTGTCCATGTAGGAATATAGCAGAACCAACAAGGAAAATCAGAGGAATCCCCTTTTCAGGACTTCTGAATGCTGTTGCTGTGTCTAATTCTTGATACAAGAAATGTCAACAACCCTTGAGAAGCTATCAGCCTTTTTATAGAACAACAGCTTTACTGTAGCAGGTTTCACAGCTTCCAGCTCAGACTGGGTTGGTCTGCTTGGTTACAATGGAAATTAAAAAAACCCAAACCAGGGTGAATGAAAGAGCCCCAGAGTGACCAATGTTTGTCTGGTGTCCTGAATAATAAATAATAAAGGATGGTAGGAGGGCAGGAAAGGAGGATGAGACCCAACTATGTAAGTCCAAAGGAACTCCAGATTTTTGTGCTGCTGTGCCAGCCCTGCCTTCTCCTCTCAGCGAGAGCCACTCCAGCCACTGAGGAGACATTTGTCCTGTTACTGACCAATGCCAGTGTCCCACCAGGAGCTTGACTCACTGCACCTTCCAAACAAAGCACTGCAGGTGCCAGGGTTGTGTCACTGGGATCTGGCAGGATTTTCCTCATGGGGACATTTGGGTTTGCAAATCCACAGAACATGTGGAGGTTACTGAGAAATCCACCCTGGTAGGAACGGTTTGTCTTCCTGTAAGCATCATTCCTGTTTCTCCTTCTTTCTCTACTGCATTGTAAAGGTTGTCCTCATCAAAGGTGTTACTCCAAATAGACCATCAGAACACACTCCAAATATATTCCACCAGAGTACATTCCAAAAACACTGTCAGAAGTGACAAGGGAAAGATGAAATCATGAATATTTGGAAGACCATTTTCTGAAGAGCTCAGTGTGGTTGGGGAGGGAAGGTTGCCAAAGGCTTCAGCAGCTTCTTGGGCTCTTTTCTGCTCTGTGTGCTGCAACCAAAGTTTATTTATCTGTAGGGTGAAATAATTCAGGGTGGTTTGGTCACCACAGGTATCTATAAAGTGAATATACATAAAGCATATACACACAGAGCATATATACATCAAACACAGACACATAAGCTCTCCCCTGTTTCCAGACCTCATCTTAATTTTCCAAGACTGCTCTGCTGAAATGCTGTAAAATCCAATTTTGAGCTCATAAGATGCTTGTTAGTGCCTGTCTCTATGTGACTCGAGGGGATCAAAGTTTGATTTTTTAACAGTGTTTTTTTCCAATCAGGAAAAAATAATGGTGTTGGTGTGCTCACAAACACCAACCTACTTAAGCAGACTCCAGATGGACACCAGACCTATTGCTCTCCATCCTATGCCAAGGACAAGCCTTGATCCCAAAAGGGTGTTTGCACATAAGGGAGATCACATATTGGCCAAAATATAATTGTTTTTATTTCACTGTGTAGATGTTCCTGTGCCAGAACCACACAGAACAGAACCAGCAGCTCCATCCACTTATTCTGCTGGACTTGTTCTGCTCCTGTTCCCATCCCACCAAACCTCACTCAGCTCATGGATCAGAGTGTGACTGACTGCATTTGGCTTCCTAGAAACTGCCCAGCATTTCTGCCTCAGCTTTTTTCAACTGTGACAGTAAAAGAGACTCCAAGCCCCCCCAAGTGAAATCTTTGGGTAGATATTATCCCACCCTAGAGCAGGCAGGGCTCTGACAACACCACTACCTCCTCACCACACTACACGTCATTACTTCCACTACAGAAAACACAGGGGAAGTGGGGTTCAAGTTTCATATTGTTAATGGATTAATTAAATTACATTCTCATGATTCAAAGACACTTAGGTTAATTTAAGAACATATATTTTACCCAAAACTTACTTAACTGCTGTGTAATTTTTTGCTATTTCCTTTTCCATTATTGCCAGTTAACAAGATCCTTGGGAATAAACAGAAGTGCTCTCTCTGCTGTAATTAGCCTGTCTGTCCCTCTGATTAGCTGATTCCTATTTTGTGGCAGTGAATTTGGAGATTCTAAATACTCTGGTCTGACATCATCATTCCAGCTACAGAGCAAAATGGAAGTTTTCTGGGAAAGAAAGGCCTTGGTTCTATTTTAATAGATGTTTGGAAAGTCACCAAGGTCCAGCCTAAGCACCACTGAAACAAATGGATTTTGCTGCACTGAGCTAGGAAAGGAAAGCCCAAAAGGAAGACTGGAGCCAGGGAAAATTCCTCAGCCAAGTCGTCAGCAGAGCTGGGATACAGTGAGGCCAAAGCCCTGTCCAGAGGCTTCCACTGCTCCTGCGTGTCTGGGACATCTCCTCTGTCCCCAGCCCTCGCAGAGCCCAGCACACTGGGGACACCCCCATGCCGTGACCCGGGGGCTGCCAGGTGACACAACGGCACCAGCTGGGAAGGGCTGGCCCACCCCAGAGGGCAGGGGAGGGTGTGGCCATCAGAGCCCAGAGTCAGAGTGGCTTATCCCAAGATGCATCTGTCCCAAACACAATGGATTTTGTCAGGACTTCCAAAAAAGGATAATGTTTTTTTCTGGGCTTCAGTTGCTTGTGCATTTGTAGAGCTGGGGACCCACAGGGCTTTTAAAAAAGTATTCGAGTTTTTGAAAGGATTATTTTTTTCCAGCTGTCATGACAGTGTTATTTACCAATTTTTAGAGAGTTCTAAACAGTATCATCCTATATTTTGAAAGGTTGGAGTTATTTAAATTTATTAATATAAAGGCAGAAAGCTCTTTATCCAGGTCAGGTCATTTATTCTGTCCTGACAGATTAAATAACACACTGAGATCAAAAAGGTGGAACATCCTTAGGAAGAGACTAAAAACCCAGAAATTTTGGGAAAGACACACGTTAGTTTAATTCAGAGTTCTTTCCATCCAGGGTGTCCAGAGCAACTGTGGCTGCTCCTGGATACCTGGCAGTGCCCAAGGCCAGGTTGGACATAGGGGCTTGGAGCACCCTGGAATAGTGAAAGGTGTCCCTGCCCATGGCAGGGGTGACACTGGATGGGCTTTAAGGTCTGTCCCAACCCATGCTGTGATTCCATGATCCTGTGGAAGCATTTCTGTGGACAGGCCAGAGCTGTGCCTGCAGCACCATGAGAGCTCCCAGCCCCGTTCCTCTGCAAAGGCCACCAGCACCGTGTCTTCAGCAGAGCAAGTGACTGTCACACTAAACCCACCCTCTGGCCTCCCAGCTGCCCCCACTGCTCAGAGCCATTCATTTGGACAAACTGGAGAGAGTTCACAGACAAGCAGCAAAATTATGAAGTGCCTGGGGGCATTGTCTGGAGAAGGGAGGTCAGCAGGAGCAGATTTGGTACTGCAGAGGTGAGCAGTGGTTTTAAAGAGGTCACTGAGAGGGAGGGTGTGTATGAGAGAGAGTCAGGGAAAGTGTAAAATAGCACTGTGAGACAAGAATTATTCAGAGGTCAGGAGGAAAAATTTGGGGTCACGGTGTTTTCATGCCAAATAAGATTTTTCCTGAGACAGAATGACCCCATCCAGTCCCTTATGTCACCTGGGCATACGCGAAATGATTTCCTGAGCAGGGTAAATTGATTCTTCAAAGTAAACTTGCATTGGCAATAGGTAAGAGCCTGAGTGACCTCTGCTCTTCTCCATCTCCCATTTCCATGACAGAAAAGTGCAGGTACTCACAGAGATGTCACAGCAGCCAGGCTGAGGAGTCCAGGGGATTTTCAGCATGAGGGTTTGCACAGTGCTGTGTCAGAGCTGGGGAGGCTCAGCAGAAGGACAGGCATGAACACATGGAAGGGGAAGAAAAGAAGGAAAATGTCAATTAAGTCTGAAAGTGAGAGGGAGATTCTCCTGGTCAAGGAATTTATCTCCCTGTCTGTCTGGGCAAAGTACCCATGGGCTGGGAGAGTTTCGCTGGGTATGAGCAGGGTCAAGGAAGCCCAAGCAGGAGCCCCATCCCTGGAGCCGGTTGCTCTGGCTTCAGTGGGACATCCACTGGCACACAGCTTTCTTTGGAAGGATCCCACCTGCAGTGAACTCCAGCTGGACGTTATCCACACCAACAGTGCAACCATGTCCACACCATCACTGTCCCTCCACATCCCAGTGCCCTCACCTGCCCTCGCCTGCCCCAGCCCCTCCTGAAAGCAAACACGATCCAAGGGACAACAGATTCTGGCATCAGAGAGGGTCAGTAACAAGGCTGAAAACATCTCCTTGCCCTTTGCTGTGGGAGTCCCAGGAAGGACAACAGAGCAGCTTTCCCCCATGCAGGAGGGGCTGGATTAGGGACCTGATCAGACAGCAAACAAATGCAGATGTACAGGACTAAATAAAACCTTGCCTGTGATCTCCATGTCAACAAATTAGACAACTGTGTTGGCAACTTGGCAGGCTCCTCTTGTTTGCACTGGTAAATCAAGTTCGCAGTCTTTGAAGGTGCAGGAGAATTTTTAAATGTTTTTAATTTTTAATTTAAAAATTTTTTAATTTGATTTTTTTGCTGGCATCATTCCAGAAAGCTGATTATATAGGAATCTGCCTTTGTGTCAAAACCCTGGTTAGTTCTGGCTCTCAGAGAATAAACAGCGACTGCCAGCCCTGGGGTGGTTAAATGTATCTGCCAGCGAACATCTGCTGCACCCTCACAGGAATAGCCATGGGCCCACTCCATGCTGTCAATCTCCCGTGGGAACTGCTGGGGTGGCGGGTCCTGGGAGGGGAACAGCCCCTGGGGTTAATATGGGAAGGGGAACCCCGGGAAGGGGTTCCCAAGGTGCAGCACCTGCACAGGGGCGTCAGGCAGAACTGTCTGAAACTTCCCGTTTGCTCCTGTCAACACAATCCTGTGTATTTGAACTTAAGATAAAAACCTGTGTGGTTTGTGGTCTTTAACTCTCATCTCTTCCAAGGGGTGCAGGGAAGGGGCCCCTGAAATCAGCGTTTTCCATTCCACCCATCCGTGCTGCGCTGAGAGTGCAGCTCTGCCCTCTGTGCCAAGGCTGGGAGCAGAAAATCCTTTGGACAGGGGCAGCCGAGCCACCCTTCAATTGCTGACAGTCTCGAGGGTATTGGGAAGCTGAGTGTGATGGATTTTATCATATGATTGATCATAGTGGTTTAAAGAGCAAAGCCCACCTTGAGGCACAGCCGAGGCCAGGGCTTTGTTGAGCAGTAATTCCCAATTATCCTGCTGTGACCTTGCAGGAATCTTTGAGCATTCACCAGGAGCCTGAGCTGACCAGTAAATAGAGCCCTGTGACAAAAACCTGTTCTTGGCCATGCGTGACCGATGGAGAGCTGCCAGTAATTTGTGACAGGTCCCAGCAGCTCCCCAGCCCTGCAGTGACAGCACCTCCATCTCCTGGGCAGGCAGCAGCAGAGTCCACGGCAGATCAATCTCCCTGGTGATGTACAGCTGCACTCTGGGATGAGGCCAAGCCCCGCAGGGCACAGGGGTTTTGTTCTCCCAGAGCACAGGGCCCGAGGGCCACCCTGCCCGTCCCCCGGAATGCCTCCCCTGCAGCCTCCTGCAGCTGCAGTCCCACAGCAGCGCCTCTCACACACACAAACACCTCCAAATGAACGGCTCAGGCAGTCAGCAGCAGCTTCCCACAAACACTTATCCTCTCCTCATAAAACTTTCTGGTACTTTTTCCTGTAGCAATGTGCAGGCCACTAAGGGTCCCCCGGTGGCCTGGCCACTCACAGCTCTGCTTTCCACCTGTCCCTCCCCTGTTCACCCAGGACTGGCCAGATGTCACGGGCCAGTCATTTGTCTATTGGCTTGTCTCTCGCCTTGCCCTCCACCGACAGAGGGCATAAAAGACCTCGGCGAGAGGTGGGCTGGACCAGTCTTGCCAGGTTATCCCCAACACCGATTGTTTTATGCGTGACCCTTTTCCCTCTGTGAGGGAGAATAAAGGAACGCTGATATAAATGCAACTGGTCCGTCTGTTTCTACCAGCAAGCAGCTGCCGCCGTTCAGCCCAGGAACAGAGCTCCCGGGATAAGGAGCTACTGAGGGCTGGATTCGGTGGCCCGAAGGAGCCAATAGATGAAACACAAAAGATACAACTGGCGCCCCATGTGGGGCTCGAACCCACGACCCTGAGATTAAGAGTCTCATGCTCTACCGACTGAGCTAGCCGGGCCGCCTATTTTTCAGCATTTTTACAATCAGGGCAGGAGAAAGCTGCTGGAGTCACCTGAAGTTCTTATTAGGGACCCTGAAACCCAACAGGTGCAGGGGCCTTTTCGCCTCATCACCTGTGGACGCAGCTATGCGAGCGTGTCCACCCCTCAGGGGCTTTGGTGGATCCCTGCGAAGTGGGTTAAACCTTGCATCCATAAGCCTGTGAGTTCAAAAGAAATCAGAGTAACTGCTTGGAGGCGCAGATGCCACAAAAATCCCTCCTAAGTTCACCCTTTTCCAAAGCTGTGTTTTCCTGACCACCTGTTTGTTTTCCAGTACCTGTTTTGTCCATAGTTAGAGATCACTTGCTACCCTGTGACTGCGACCATCCATGACCCCGTCCTGCTGACCAGCCTGCTGCTTCTCCCTGCCTGCGTCCCAGCTAAGTAGACCCTGGAGTCTTCAGGGGAAGGAGGAGTCCCGAAGCTGGCAGACGGAACTCCTAGTGAGATGGGGACTTCTGGGGTGGCAAGCCCTTTTCCTCAGGGATATTGTATTTGTTATGTTACCTGTTCTGCTTGTCTATCCCCCTTTGACCTCACCGTTCATTTTTCAAATTAATTAAACAAAGAAAGGCGGAATTGTAGCAATGTGCAGGCCACTAAGGGTCCCCCGGTGGCCTGGCCATTCACAGCTCTGCTTTCCACCTGTCCCTCCCCTGTTCACCCAGGACTGGCCAGATGTCACGGGCCAGTCATTTGTCTACTGGCTTGTCTCTCGCCTTGCCCTCCACCAACCGAGGGCATAAAAGACCTAGGCGAGAGGTGGGCTGGACCAGTCTTGCTAGGTTATCCCCATATGCGTGACCCTTTCCCCTCTGTGAGGGAGAATAAAGGAACGCTGATATAAATGCAACTGGTCCGTCTGTTTCTACCAGCGAGCAGCTGCCGCCGTTCAGCCCAGGAACAGAGCTCCCGGGATAAGGAGCTACTGAGGGCTGGATTCGGTGGCCCGAAGGAGCCAATAGATGAAACACAAAAGATACATTTTCCTTATGATAATCCAGTATCAACATGATTTAGTGGGACTAGGAGGAAAACAACAAGACCAACATGCAATGGTCATAGTCTCCCATCTCATGTTTTTTTCTTTCTTTTCACTCATCCTCTCTGCTTTGGTTTCAGTGTGCGTTATTTTGGTCATGCTGTCACTGGATTATTACGTGCTCTCCATTACAGTGCTAGAAAGCCTGAAGGTCTTTTGTGGTTATACTTTAAAGGTGGCTTTGTGGTTTTTTTTGGTGGTTTTTTTTTGCTTGTGAATTTGATTCAACTTTGCTCTGGGTTACTGTTATGCCTGCTAAACCACTACACACAAATTTGAAAAATAAACTGTGTCCAAAGGGAGTGTTGGAAACAACCATGCAAACAATTCCCTTGAGATGTGCCCATCTTATCTCTCATCTGAATGTGGCTCAGTTTGCAGAGCAGAAGAATTCCCTGTGTGCAGCCCCACAGGCCACTTATCAGGCAGGGGCTGTCCCTGACTGTGGGACAATGCCCTTGTGTTTCCCAGAGACATCACACATCACTGCAGGCTTGGCCTCCTTCGGTCCCCTCTGCCTGAGGTCCCACCGTGCTCCCTCCTCCTGCAGCCTCACAGCCCCTGCCTGGGTCCCAGCTCCCTCTGAGCACTGCAGGTGCAAGAGCCACACCAGATCACAACAAAAAGCAATATTCACTCCTTTAATTAAATTTACCACCATTATTACTTATTGAGATGAGACAGGCTGGGCCAAGCCACAACTACAGAGATGTAAAATCGGCAGCTGCACAAATATGGAACAAAATAAGCAAATTATTCATAACCTTGCTAAACAAAGACCTCGCAGGGCTTGTCTGCTTTCACAAATGCAAACACATTCATAAAAATGTAGAAATATGTTTAAGCAAAGACATTCTGCCAAGATTTTTTGTGAAAAACTTGTCCTGGTTGGTGCACAGGCAGCTCCAGATGGAAAAAGGGGATTTGGGTGGATGTGGGAACCCAGCAGAAAGCTGAGGATAACCAATGGATGGTTCCGTCCCTTGTGAGCTAAGATGTAACTGGGAGGGTAAAGTGACATGCCTGAGAGGAGGCTCTGTTTTGAATTATCTTTATTTGAGGGAGGCCTCCCCTGGTGGGCACAGCAGGGAATTCCTACCCTCAGTGCAGGTCCCAGAGGCTGTGAGGGATGCTCTCCTCCCAAAAATTCCTGGTAAATATAAAACACCTGGAAATTGCTCCATTCCCCCCCTTAGTGCAAAAGAATAATCTGCATTCTAAATGAGATTAAAGCATCACTACAAATCCCACTATTTTCCTCACAAGAGCCACAGGAGGGGCCAGTCAGTTCCTGGGGCCACTTGGTCACAGGCCTGGCATCACCCTTTCCTCTCCAAACAGTGAAAGCATTGGTCCTGGCTGGACATGAGGAGGATGTTCAGCCTCTCTGATGTGCCTCTGTGCCACCTGCTCCTGGAAGGGAATAACAGGAGAAGCCTGGCTATGTGGCTGTGCCAGAGAAATAGCCAGGCAAATAGAAATGTATGGGAATACAGAAAGGTTTGGGGATTTTTATCTGAAAAAGCTTTACCCAGGTAAGCCCTTTGTTGCCTAAAAGGGAAAGAAGAAAAGAACAGGACTGGACAGAAGGATCCATCATCCCTCCTCTTCTCCCAAGCACAACACCACTGGGAAATCTGGAGCCAATCTTCTACAGGATTTGGGATGTGCCACGGCCTTTCCCAGGCTCTGAGAGCGGGAGCAGATCCACAGCACCAGGAGGCCCTTCCCTGTCAAACAGAGGGGATGGTGCCCTTTGCCTGCCCACAAAGGCACTGGGATGTTAAGTCTAACCAAACAGATCCCCAGACAGAATTAGCTGTGTAAATTCAGATTATCAGCTCATGCTGCCAGCAACAGATCCTGGCTGGAAACCAGGCTCCAAGATCTGCTGGCCCTGCTCCCTCGGGAACTGAGCTGACACAGCACAGAGCAAAATCCCATCCCCTGATAGCAGGGCAGGGATATGACACTGTCTGCAGGGTCACAAGGGCTCTCCCATCCAGTCTGAACTGATCCGAAGCCATTTGCATTTAACTGATTGCCCTTCAGAGCCCTGGGCACACACAGGTACCAGCGAGCACAGCAGCACCCGGGCCCAGCCACGCTCCCCACTGGTCTGTCCTCTAAGAAAAAACACCACGTGGAGTTCAGAAGTGTCACTTCCAATCTGTGCCCTGGTGTGCAGGGAGTCCCTTAAAAACCCTGGAACAGCATGGGACCCGACACAGCGCCCAGGATTCTGCAGCTGGAAAGGTCACAGATGGATTGCGAGGCTGATTCCAGCAGCGCTGACATGCAAATTCCTTCCTCTGCCTCCCTCCTCACCAGGGAGAGACCCTAAGGAGTCCATGGAGGTTAGAAAGGGTGAGAAAGTGCCTCAGAGGGTGGGCAGTGCAGGCAGTGCTCTTTAGTGACTCTCCCTGGTGTTTGGGTACACAGATCCAGCCCTGGGACCAGCACATCCCCAAACCTGTATATATTTTTGTATCTGTGAGAGAATTGAGAAATTGGGGGTCAGTGCATCAGCCCGAGCATCCCCTGGCTCCAGGGGTTGGATGACTTCTTCAATTACAGCTGTTGTTTCTGTTGGGGAAAACTGGTTACAGTGCAAAACCAGATTTCCTGTTCACCTGTTTAGTACTTATTTAAAGTGAACAAGAAGCAGGAGAATCCAATAATCTTTTTTCCTTATGGATTAGCGAGTCAGGAGGTTCCTTCAGAGTTCAACCAAATTTTTGTGATCAGGTGGTTTTCAGTTTTGATTACTGTAACCACAAAATAAGCCAACAGCCTGACATGAACCTAATCCATAGTGAGGAAAAAAAGGACATTTTTCATGTATGCAGGAGGGGGATGAAAAGACTCATCTTTTCCATAAAAAAAATGCAAAATCTGGGGGTTTTTTTCACCCTAAACTCAGTCCAGTGTTCATACAGTAACCCAAACCAAGCTGATCATATTATGTGCCAGGTGTTGCTCTGGAGCAGCAGTGACATGATTAATTGAATAGTCACTGGGCCAGAAAAAGGACTGAAAATTAATATAATTTTCTGGCCATCCCAGCACCTCATATTAGAGAGACATGGATGAAATACTAAACCTCTGGGGAAAGGAATGGGCCCCACATCTGCTCCCTGCCCAGGTCAGGAACCAGAGCAATCACCCAAGGGCACAGGGCAAGGTCAAGGTGAGGGTTCCCAGCACCCAGGGGCTGCACCCCCAGCAAATGCCTGGGCTCCCCTGCCTCTGTGTGCTGACACTGGCACCAATCCCTGCTCCAGGCACCTGGAATGCACCTGGAATGCACCAGAGCAGCGCTGCAGTACTGCAGAAGGACCAAAAATAAACCAGAGCCAGGCAAAATTTTGTACTTTCACTTAATTGTACATTCAGGATACTTCTCTGATGACCTGCGAGAATATTGGCATCTGCTCACAGGGGGAATATCAAAGGCAGGGCCCAGATACAGACCCGCTGTACACACATAAATCACAGAATCGCTAAGAGGGGAAAACACCTCCAGGAGCATCAAGTCCAGCCTTTGACCAAATACCTCCATGCCCACTAAACCACATTGTTACCATAATCCCCACAAAATTCCAGCTCTTTAATTCCTTCAGCATCAGCACCACAGTTTTAAAATACAGTATCTAAATGTAAATTTAAAATAACCAACAGGTGATTGATTTCAGTGAACTACCAGCAGGTTTTTGCCTTTATGAACCTCACTGACTCATCAGGCATTTGCTCCAAGTGCTGTTTGCTCAGGTTTAACAACTGCAGGGAGTTCTGTCAATATCCAGAGTTTTATTCCAAGAGTGGGAGTTTCAGCACAGAGCCCAGGACCTGGCAAGTCACCAGAGGGGCTGCCATGTGTGTTGTGTGGGCACCTGGAGGACACCCAGCCTGTGCCAGAGCCAGGCCCTGTGCAGGGCATGCTCCCATCAGGAGCACAGAACGTTTCTGAAATCAAGAAGACAAATTTTGGGTGGCCTGGTCCAGAATCATGGAATGTCCTGAGCTAGAATAGACCCACCAGGATCATCCAGTCCAAGCCCTGCACAGACCCCCCAACACTCCCACCCTGTGCATCCCTGGAGCGGTGTCCAAACGCTCCTGGAGCTCTGGCAGCCTTGGGGCCGGGACCATTTCCTGGGGAGCCTGGGCAGTGCCCAGCACCCTCTGGGGAAGAACCTTCCCTGAGATCCAGCCTAAACCCCCTGACCCAGATCCCAGAGAACTCCTCACCTCTGAGCAGGCATGAGCCATCATTCCCACCTGTGCTTCCAAAGGTAACTTACTCATTGGAGTTCTCTTTAAATGTCACTGTTTTGTTCTCATTTGCATATGCAAATCACCGTGAGCTTTATGTAAGGAGAGGACAAGTCCTAACACCCCTTCCAGCTAGACCATATTTCCTGCTATTTCTGGCTCTCCCTGCTTCACTCCTGGACTGTGTCTGAGTACACAGAGGTAAACAAAAATGAAAAATTATGAGAAGGAGGCAAGCCACCTGCTTTCCACCTCAGAGGACTGGGATTCATCCTGAGCAGGAGCCTACAGGGTCTCTGGGCCTTCTAATTGCTCCAGTTGGTTCAGTTCGGCTCCATGGCCATCTGGCTATTTGGTGGTTGGCAATTAAAACCAGTGAGGAACAACTGAAACTGTTACTGTTCAGTGTACTGAAAGTGTTTTTATTAGAGACTAAGAACAGGCACATGAGAAATCTTCAGTGCAACTCAACCCGTGCTGTGGAGAGCCAGGTATTCCTGCTGATCCTGTGGATGCCAGTGCAGGCTTTTCCAAAGGCATCTCCATAGCTTGAGGTGAGGATTTGTACACTCACAGGTGAGAACTATGGCTGCACAAGCCGTGTCTGAAGGGCCCAAGACAAAGGCACAAATGGGCGCTGATCTCATCAAGAAAGGCCAGAGGAGAAGCGATTGCTGGGAGCTGAGAGCTGCCACAGCCAGTGCAGAGCACAGGGCAGGGCTGCCCGGGGCAGCAGCTCCCAGCTCTGCATGCTGGGCTGGGCACTTTCCCAAAGGAGACACCCTCCAAGGCAGCACCACTGTCCCCTGTCGGCTGGGGACAGGACTGGGGATGAGACTTCCTGCTCTGGGACACAGAGACAGCACACTGAATGACCTGTGGATCTCTTCTGCCTTTATAAACCAGGAATAAAAGCACTGCTTTTATTTTATTTTTGTTATTGCTCTAGGGCTGACCTTTAGAGAGGAAGATGTTCCACATAGTCTTTCCCAGAAAGCCTTTGAGCCCTGTTCAGCCCTCCTGTCACTTCACCCAGCTCGGGGTGAGTCGTCGGGGTCAGCCCAAGCATCTGCAGAAGATTTTCCAGTTTCAGGCAGAACCCACTTACAATCAAGCGTTGAATTCTGCAGCTTTCCAAGCCTTTCCATATTTATGACAGATACCGGGGATTAACTTCATTTACTCATTTAACAGTGATTACACTTCATTATCCTGAGCACAAACAAATATTATCAGGAACAAGTGAATTACACAGAACAGCATTCTTGGGCCTTTATTTCCATACCCCAAGAAAAGCCCCATTCTTGCGGTGTCACTGATTGCATGCCTCGCCGAGCACTGTGGGGTTTGGCAGCTCCACACTGAACAGCACAAGCACAGAGCCAGGAGGGGATGCTCCAAATCCCAGCATCCTCCCAGCACAGTGGGCATTCCTGGGAGGGGCCATTCCACCCTGACATCTTCATCTCTGGCA
This sequence comes from Orthonyx spaldingii, assembly GCA_013397795.1. Taxonomy (NCBI): domain Eukaryota; kingdom Metazoa; phylum Chordata; class Aves; order Passeriformes; family Orthonychidae; genus Orthonyx; species Orthonyx spaldingii. The sequence goes on from VZTJ01006602.1 coordinate 46,590, forward strand.
GTGTCACCTATTAACGAGCTGCTCGTCCGTGCTGGCTCTGGCTGCAGGTGCAGCTCCCGTCCCTCCAGGTCTCTTCCCGAGCTGGCCTGTGAGGTGCCACTCACACAGGGCTGGGGCAGCCTGGCTGGGGCTGGTTCTGACCCGTGATGGAGCCCGGAGATCCCCACACTGCTGGCTTTGCTCACATGATGGAGGGGCTGAGTTAGGACAGGCACCTCTGGCAGTCTTGTCCCTCCCAAGCCAACTCTTCAGCCCTTTTACCCCATGGAAGGTGGGCACAAAGCTGATCATTCACACACCAAGAAATACCCAAAAACCAGGCTGATCCCACGTGAATCTGACAGGAACTTCCCCAGCAGTTGTGCCCTGAGCAGCATCTTGGAGAAGCCAGAGGCTGTCGCTGTCCCAGAGCCAGCATGGGGAGTGTCACCGCCAGGGGACACACGGAGCTGCAGCTGCACCCCGGCCTGATCGGACACGTCACCTGTGCCTGGGGACAGAGCTCTGCAGGTCCACGTGCTGCCGAGAGAGGTCTTGTGCCAAACCACCAGTGGGAGAGTGATGGAGGGAAAATAATGAATCTGTTTAGAATCTCTAATGAATTTCTAATGTCTAATGAAGGGGGGAAATAGAAAAAAAGGGAAAGCAACGTTTGACCCAATTCTATCTCCACTTAAGCCATGTGGATGTGGTACTTGGGAACGTGGGTTAGTGTGGCCTTGGCAGTGCTGGGGGAATGGCTGGACTCAATGGTCATGGAGGGCTTTTGCAACCTAAGTGATTTTGTGGTTCTAAGACTGTTAATATCACATTATTTATTCCTCTAGTATTTCCAAAGCTGAAATTATTAACATAACTGAAACCTCTCCAAGAGAGGATTTGGTTTAATGATTTTCTCCTCCCTGATTTTAAGGTTAAATTCTGAGATTGTATCATGCCTTTCTATTTTGAGATGAGCATTGCCAGTAACTGCATCAACAAACAGGGGAGAAATTATGGAGCCACAAGTCCAGGCAGGGAATTAGGAAATATCGACCACCACTGATGTAGCAAAAGGTCGAAGTGTTTGGAGGGCAGAGGCTGTGATGCTCATCACCACCATACCAGAGCTTTTCATCAGCACAGGTTCATTATTACAGGATAAATTAACTTCTCTACCCAAGGAATGCTTTCTGGCACCTGGGGAGAGTCCATATTTTGTTTTAAACCTTTTCCTACATGCTACTAAAGACTTGTCAAAGCTTAGTCAAGACCCCAAACCTCCCTGGGCAAGGTCCAGCCATTACAGGTAGAACAGTTGACTTGAACTTTTTTTGAGGCAGCTAGAAAAGAGCTGGAGATGGGAGAATGGGAGAACTCTCCACACACTCACAGCTGGGAGGACCTGGCTGGATGGGCTGTGCCATCATTCGAATCTCAGTGGGGTCTGTGGTTTGTCAATATTCCTACAAATACCCAGTGACAGGTGCCAAGCCAACCCAGAGAGATCTGAGCCAGCAATAAACAAAGTTCTGGAACAAATGATGTAGCTGCTGATTAATTAACTCTATGACAGTCTGGAAGGACCTCAAAATAATTCATGTGTTGAGAAACAAATCTTGCTAGTGAGATGTCCTTGGTGAGCAGTTAGATGAGTAACTGCTCTTTGTTTGGGAAGATTTTCTTTTGAAGATGTTCTGCTGGCAGGTAAAGATGGAGTAGACAAAGCAAACCAAAGGAAAACTCCACCAGAGCCCGGCCCTAACTCAAATTAGGTTCATGAGTGTTATCAATTTTCCCTCTCTTTCCTGAAAATCAAGGATTCTTTCACTTCCAGATTTTTAAATCATGTGCAAAGGTGCAACAGGATTTAGTATTTGCAAAGGTGGCTTTTTCGTTTGGACTGTTCCAGAAACAAAGGAGTCCAACCACATTCATTCCATGACTCCTCACACACAGATGATAGAGCACTGCTGATGTCTGAACACCTGACTTACTCTCTAATTTATTATTTGTTTACTTCTAGATTATAATGTCTAATTTATTCTCTAATGTATCAATTTCTCCCCCAATTTAGTCCTTTATCACCCAATCTGGAATTAAATATAAATAAGTAAATAAATACGCACATTCTGTGTGGCAGGTAAGCAATAAACCATCATAATTTGGAACAGCAAGAGAAAGATAAAGTACAAAGGAGGAGGGATGAATTTCTGTGCAAAATTCATTGCTCCATCAGGCATACCAGGAGCATGTCAGAGGCAAACCAGGCTGTAGTTATAGCAACCATATGCTTCGCTGGAATAACACATTCCCGGGGACACGGCAGGCTCCAGCACGGGTATGAAAATAACAGCTCACATCTTTAGTGAGAGAAAGCAGAGTGTGACCAGATCCTGTGTGGGCTCCAGGGACTAGTGGAGACTCCAGAACCTTTGGTGAGAGAAGCCCAGAGCTGGTCAAACAACCAGTGACCAGCACATTGGAGCCAACGGGGTTTGGATCCTGAACATCCCCCTCGCAATTCTCATTGAAATGAACAAGTGCTTTGCTCATTCTCATGTGGACTTTTGATTCGAATAACACTGAGTGCTGCTAATTTTTTGTAGGTCCACACTTAGTATGGGGCTTTTAATAACTCAGTGCTTTTTCCAGATCACTGAGCTGGCCTGCTGCCCTCGGGCTCACATGGCAGCAGGTGATCAGTGCTTAGCTTTGGGAGCATCCAGAGAGGGCTTTAAACAAGGACCTGACCTGCAAATTGGCCCCAAATACAGAAAACAGAATTCTGTGGGCTGAGAAAGGAGGACCAGTGCCCAGGCCCTGGTGTCCAGATCCCAAATCTCACCAAGGCTCCAGCCCTGCCAGGCACATCCTCTGGCACACCCAGGCTGAGCCAGCGGGAATGAGCTCTTGCAGAGAGAGAATGAGGAAAAAAGCATTCCCAGGAGTGCCGTGAGCAATCCAGCAGTGCCTTGAGCCCATCTCGGCAACTCCAGCTCCTGTGGCTCACACGGCCTTGCCAGCACAGCTCCGAGGTGGAGCATCTGCACAAGGAAAGCAGCTGGTGGAGGCATCTGCTTGCAAATTAAAGGGTGTCCAAACACTGATGCCAGAATTTGGGTTGAATCAATAGGCCAGATAAAATGCTAATTGCAATTACATCGGTCACTGCACTATGGCTGGGACTCTTGGCCTGGCTTGGGTGGACTTCAAAAAGCGTGGCGGCTGGATGGGATCACAAGTGACAATCACAGAGTGCTCCAGGAGATGGCCCAAGGGTCCTCTGTCACAGTGGTGTGGTCACCTTGCACCTCCTGCCAGGGACCCTGAACTGAGCCCCAGCCCCGGGGCTGGCAGGAGCAGAACAAGATCCTACAGCTGGTTCTCCAAGGTGCCTGGGAAAAGCTCTGTCAGAGCAAACGCTCACAGATCATCCCAATGGAAAATGTGGGTTTAGCTCTTTTTAAAAAACATTGCTTTTCAATAGCAGCCTGAGGTAGCAGGGAGCTGTGCAGGCCGGAGCCTCTGGCAGCACATTCCTAGATGTCTGAAATTCCCACTGAACCCCAGGTGGGGACAGGAACAGGCTGCCTGTCAGCTCAGGCAACACAAATGTTTTCACTGTGCTCACGCCAGCCTGGACTTTGTGGTGACAATGCTGACGAGCCAAGCTGAGGAGCCAAAGCCTGCAGGAACATGGCATGGGCAGGCCTGGAATGCGATGGATGTGCCATGGGCTGTCCACGATGGGCCTGCTGAGCCTCCCACATTGTTCCAAATGGCTGGAAACGTCAGCTCAAACCTGGGAAAGCTGATGCAGCCTTTGCTTCCGTGCCTGCTTCCCACCACGTCCGGGGATCTCAGTGGCTTGTCCTTGCTCCACATCTAACCATTAAACCACTCTGCACTGGGCAAATAAAACCCAACTATCTCATGCCAAGCCCTTCCTGAATAAAAAACCTATGCTGAAAAACAGGCAAAAGAACCAATTGCAGCTGTGTGCATTTGTACTGTGCAGCTGAACCCACCTCCACCAGGACAGTGTCACTGGCACTGGGGTTTCTGGTGCTGGCTCAGCCCTGGATTTCTGTCCCCAGGTGTGGATTTCTCCCCCTGCCCCACCTGCATCCCTGGGCACGGGGCAGGTGCTGCGTTTGGTTCTCTGTCCCTGCAGCATCTGCAGCCCTGGGTTAATGATCTGGCACTAAAGCACCACAGCGCTGATTCACACAAAGGGAAAGGGATGCAGATTATTCTGCTTCCACACAAATCATGCACCATTCATTAGGTTTGTATCAATAAAATCAAAGCACATTAGAGGTGAGAGTAGGGCAGCTCCTGACACAGAAGGGGAGAAATGCCCTCATTGCGTTCCTGCTTCTGGGAGCCAACCCTCTGACGTGTGCATCCTGCTCCTCACCCACAGGGGAGGGCTCTGCTGCCAGACTCTGCCCATCATCCCCCAGGATTCATCTTCATCTCTACTAGCTCATCAAGAAACCCCTGACCAGAAATCCCGTTTGCCAAGTGACTGGGATAGCAATGACCATGTGTCACACTAGAGCTGGGCTTGCATTGCTTTCTGGCCCAAAAGAGAATAAGAATTAAAAATCTTGTCAAAAGAGATGAGACTTACAACATTTCAAACAAGTCCAGCTTCAGTAAAAAGTAGTGGAACAAAAAATAAATGCGGGCAATTAGGTTTATTAAGGAAAGCAGTTTTGCTGTGCTGGAAAGACTGACCTGACAAACAGGATCCAGAATGAGCAGCCAAAGTGGAACAAAGACTCAGCCAAATTTTAAGGTTGCTGAAATTCAGCCAGGAAAAGTTTCAGTGATCTACAACACAAAGGAAAGTGGATCCAAGTCTAAAAGGAAGAAATAGAGGAATCAGGGAATGCTGGAAAAAAAATAGCAGGAACACAGCAGAGAATGAGCAAAACCTCCTGTTCCAAACACACAGATTGTATTTGGAGCTCCAGAACAGCTCCACCTGCATCCCCCACCAGGCACAGCCCAGAGCATTGCTGCTTTTCCTGCTTTTCTCCATCAGCTCACGAACAGCTCCACCTTGAACCAATTGTGAGCAGTCATTCCCATCTCCACAACAGTTTTTCCTTAGTGTTTCCCACACCTGCTCTGAGCACCCTCTGGCCGAGGGGGTTCAGGGGAGCCACTGTTGGGGTTTGGAATCC
>VZTJ01006603.1:0-42382 GCA_013397795.1 Orthonyx spaldingii
GTCTAGCGGTCAGCGACAATTTAGTTTATTTATTAATACCTAGGGTCACCTGACACTTTCAGTTTTATCAGAATGGGATGGATAATTTCACATTCTATTTTACTTTGTGCCCCTTGGGTGAAAATTCTCCTGACCACCACATATAGAGTTGTGTAACAAAATCAGCAATGGAATGTTGGCTTACAGGGCTGTGGTAGTGCAGCCATGGAAGTGCAAAACCAGAGAACACAAGTATGAGTTGGGGAAAAAATACTTAACTTTGAGTGACCCTAAAGGACTCACTCCAATTCTAGCAGATGCAGACACACAATTTCTAAGATAATTTAATAACCCACAGGATGAGAAAGAGTGCTGTGTGTTCATCTGTTTCCCTGAGCTTTACCTCCTATTAAAAAGACAGAAGAGGCATCCTAGAGATGGAATTGTTCCATTGTGTATTAAATCACTACCAGCACATAAATCTGTATTGGTACATGGAATGAAAGAAGCATCTTGCAATAAGGGTAAGTTTCCACTGCACACTGCCACATTAGTATGCTTCAGACAAGGCAAACAAATAAGTACCCTACTGGGAATATTAATTCTGACATTCCTTAATTTCGAAGTGTTGACATTTTATACCATTTTTACATACATATGCACTTCAATTCTGCCCAAACCAACTGCTTTTATAAGCCAACACTAACAGATATGAAAGTCTCGTTGTCTCAGGCACTGGTTGATCACTTTTCCACTTGGGATTCTGCTTATCTGCCTTTAAATAACAAATGATGACAACCAGCAATAACAGCCACCTCTTCATGCACAGGAAGCTCAACACTGTCACTGATGGGATCATTATTTCACTGCTCCTACAAAGAAACTGTCTTTATAAAAGGAAGTACCCTATCAACTAAAGAAGCATTTGTGGTACATGATTAAAATGTGGTGATACAGGGTTCCACGTATTATCTGCTATTTTTCACATGAAACCCCAGTATCTTACTGGCAAAATACAAAGAATTCACCTCATCAACATTACAAAGTAGCTTAAAATGTTTTGTATTTAACTGAGTCTTGTAAATATGGATTAAGATGTAAGTTTTACTAAATTATGTATCTAGTTGTTCTTGACCAGCTGCTCAGTAATTTTCTTTAGAAATACACATAAATTGAATATAGATAATGGATATAAATTGGATCTCATATTCCAAAAAATTTTGATCATAAGGTCAAAGATTTTAAAGTTTGTCACTTCTATCCTGCTAATAAAAAGCATGGACCTAAGCAATACATTTAATTATTTGTATATGAGCAGTGGAGATGTTTTACATGATACTCAGGTACTGAAATTCTGCAAGAAAATTAGACAGAGAAAGAAAGTATTGTCATAAATTTCTAAAGAAAAGCTTATTGCAATCAGCCCTCAGATCCTGTAACACATAAGCCGAGGAGATATCACTTTTTCCCACCACATTTTTTCAGTTTCTTCACCAGCATATGCTATCCTAGCACATGGTCTATAAAAATATCTTCCATGATAGAAAAAGCCATTTTGAACCTCACAGACGTTTTATCAACTTGAAATTTGGTATACATAAAAAAAACCCCCAACACCTATTCAATATATCCACTATGAAATGTTATCTGTTTTTAAGTATCTGCCTTATATAAATAGATTTACAATTATGTTATATAAAAAAAAAAATCACTGCTGCCATAGGAAATAAGCTACCATAACTCATAAAGGCATCACATAAAAAAGTCATAGGAATTAATTATACATAACCTGCAGATCAGGCTTAAAAGTGTATAAATAAAACCCAAACAATTACTGATCTAAAATAGTTATCTTCAGGTTTGCTTTTCAAAAATAAATTGACTTTTTATTATAAATTAAATGAAATTTAAATTCCAAAATTAATTTAAGATGAGAAACAGCTAAGTGAAAGTTTCATTTTTTTCCTAAAATATAGAGCACCAAGCAGAATAAGTTCTGCATCCAAAACCAAATATTTGGAAGTCAGCAAAACACACTCAGAAGACAGTGGGAGCTTCCAAATCTTTCCATGCCTTTAGAATACTCAGAGATGTTTAGTACAGAGATTTGCTTCATTTGCAACTCTGACTTTTAAGCAATCACAAGAGTGCCCGCAGCTGAAGCAAAATCTGTGAGGCTGAAAAAACCCTACAGATCAAGTAAAGAGGTTTGAATTTTACTTCAATCACCGCCTTTCTATCTCAATGAAGCTTTGAGCAGAAAATAAACAAAATCTACTTAAGAGCCACAATCATACTCCATATATTTTAAATGTAAGCAGACTATAAATTTGTAGGGGACTTAAACTGAGTTTCCTAAAAATACTATGCAAAATTTTCCAAACGTTGTCTGACTTTTCACCACTTTAAAGACATTTACTTCATACACAGTCCAGTCTTCTCTCCTAGACAATACCAGTTTCCACTCCAAACTGGCACATCAGAATAGTTAAAGCACATGAAGCATTATTCAGTCACTGTACCATTTCCTCTTGTTTTTTGGTTTTTGTTTGTTTCTTTATTTCCTTCTGGAGGAGAGAAAAAAGGCTGAATGTGATGGTAAACTTGCTTAGTGTCTAACAAAATTTATTTAAGAACACAGTAGGGCAGTGCCCTTGGTAACAGACAAGTTGTTACCCTTTGTTCCTCTTAAATCAATACAAACAGAATTGTATCTTTTGTCTTTGTTGAAGGCACATAGGGAAATTAGCAGAGTTAGGCTAAAATAAGGTTTTGGGATACTGTTGAAGAGCCATAAAAATTCTCTCTCCTCACAGAATTTCATCTCTTATTTAGTTTGTCTTATAGAAGACAAACACAAATTGTCTCCTAATTCAGGAAGTCCATTAATTTCCTTTATTCACAAAAGACTTAGGAACTGACAGGAATATCAGATTACCCAAAGGGGGAGTTCTGTTCAGTAATGTGCATTTCCCAGTGACACATGCCTTGTACATCAGAGTGGAGATTGGCAGTAACAGTTTGCCACCAAGGATTTTAAACAACTGGAAAATGATGTACACCTTGCCATTTGGTAGCCCAGAAAACAAGTTCCAAAACCAAGTCCCTAAGAGGACTCACTCAGGCATTATTATACAAACAAATCAAAAGAAGCAGGGTAGCCTGGCTCAACGATATTTAAATAAATAAAATTTTATATGTATAATGAGATATAGATCTCATTATCCTCAGTAAAGCTGCCCTGCTAGCTGGGGAACAAGGGGACACTTCTACCCTACATTACAGCAAAACTCTCTTTATTCCATCATAATAAGAAATTCTGCTCTGGGGTAGCATCACTTTACTAGACCCTCCTATCTTCCTGAACTGCAACTTCATTTAATTTCACCAGCTGGGAACCAAGCCCGAAAGCCCAACAGTTTTACTGATTCCACAAAGAGCTCCCCCCACTGTTAACAATGGCAATAATGTCCATGAAATGCAAGCACTGTTCTATGCTCATGTAAAAGCAATCACTCTAAGTGAAAACAGTCCACAATCACAATCCTGGAATTTATGAAATTCCAATTTTACCAGTTGGAAAATACAATGGTTAGAAGGGAAGTATGACAGAGCTATAACCCTGACTCTACCCATCACTGTAACTGGAAAACTAGATGTCTAAATCTTCATTTTGACAGTTTTGGTTATGCCCTTCAAGCCTGGATCTGAGTCCTGCAGTATTTAAGCTGATAAGATGGTGAGGTTGCAATACCCAAAGCTACTTTTCAGCTACCAAGAATCTTTCCATGTAGTTTAAGCTGCCGGAAAAAAATCACAACACTGCCTTAACTATACATTGGCTCCAGGAGGGCTGCTTAAAGACTCAAAATATGAACTCACAGAACAGCTTTCCTATTCCTTACAGAAGTTAGTTTCAGAGGGAATGAGCCCAGACATCAAAAGAATTTGGGACACTGAAGGGAAACAGTTTATCTGCCCCTAGCTGGTATCTGCTCTGTGCTTAGGCCCAAAGAATACACCCTGCTACAGACAGCACCTTTCAATTCTTGTCAACTGGCAGATCCTTTCAGACTTCTGAAACTACTTTCCCAAGCAAAAATTTACCCTGATTTGATTTATCATCTGAGCTTACTCACAGAATTAGTCCCAAGGACTTGCAGCTTTGGTTCGCCTGATTCCAGAAGCTTGGCCACCATATGAAGGAAACTTTCCACAAATGGTTTTATGCTTTGAGAATGGCAAGCCATTAGAAGTTGGTCCAGTGCCTCCATGGCAATTAAAACATAACTGAAAATTAATTAGAGAGACTCACATAAAGATGTATTGCATTTATCATTAACTCAGTTCAATTTAGGATCTTATCACAAAAAATAGAAAATAATGGAAGAGACATATTTACCACTGTATAAAAATGACAGTGCTATTTCCTACATCCATATTTTCTCCTTTTTTTTCTTTTGGGGGGGTCAGAGGGTGGATAGGTGGGAGGGGAAGTGGGAATTGAGTGTTGGCCATTTACTTTTTCTATAAGGTTATAAAAACAGCTTCGGATGTCATGAAGACAAAAAAATGATGATCTGTGATGGATGTTGTTTTTCTCTGTCAGTTCCTGCCAATTCTTAGACTTAATATTTCTCACTTAAATACTTGATTTAGTCAAAAGGGCTGAAAAGAAAGATATTCCTGTTTCCCTGTATCCTGACTGACTTTCAAGGGTGTATTGGGCTTACATGGCCAGGCTTGAGCAGCAAGGGCTGTGGGGGTGGCTTCTGTGAGAGACCAGGGGCTGCCCCCATGACAGACACAGCCAGCTCCAACACCAACCCAGCATCTCCCAGACCTGAGCCCCTCAGGGACACTGGAAGAACCCACAGGTGAGCAGATATCCACAGTGCAGACCATGGAGGACCCCTGCAAGAGCAGAAGCATGTGTCCTGAAGGAAGCTGCTGCCCATGGGAAGGCCCTGCTGGAACAGGCTCCTGGCAGGCCCCATGGAGAGGAGGAGCCCATGCAGGAGCTTTTCTGGCAGGACTTGTGATCCCATGGGGGCCCCACGCTGGAGCAGCCTGTTCCTGAAGGGTTGCACCCTGAGGGAAGCTGCCATGCTAGGGCAGTTCTTGAAGGACTGTCAAGAGCTAAGGGTAGAGCAGGGTAAGGGTGTGAGCAAGAAGCAGCAGGAGACACCAGATGGTACCATCTGACCACAGACCCCATTCCTAATCTGTACAGTTTGGTGGGGGTGGAGGTAAAGGACTTGGGAGTGAAGTTGAGCCTGGGAAGAAAGAGGGCTGGAAGAAAGATGCTTTTAAGTTTTGCTTTCATTTCTCACTATCCTACTCTGTCATTAATTGGCAATAATTAAATCAATCCTCCCCAAGTGACGTCTCTTTTTCCTCATGATGGAACTGAGTGATCTCCCTGTCCTTATCTCAACCCACGAGCTTTCCATTTTATTTTCTTCTCCATCTGGCTGAGCAGGAGGAGTGAGAGCAGCTGGATGGGCATCTGGCAGCCAGACAAGGTTAAGTGACCACAAAGGGGCTGTCTTGTCTTCCAGACTCGATGAGAACAAACACAATGAAATTCTAGGAGTTGTTGGCATCTATTTTTAATGACTTCTCTCCTTACCCATAGCGGTGTCTGACCACATCCCTGGTCAGCCTCTCTGCCAGGTAAGCGCCGATTCGATCCAGCTTCTCTGGTGCAGAAACTGCATAGAAAGTCAGCTTCTCCATATCAGCTTTAACAAGACCATCCTAAAAACAGAAATACAAAATAGAAAATTAAAGAGTTCATAGGAAATATAAAGCTTTCCAAGAGCTTTTCCTTTTTGCCTAGTTAGCATTTAAAGATCAGAGCCTTACAGATGGAAATAAGCTACTGAAAAAAACAAACCAACTCAAACTTCTGAGCAAAACAGCCATTATCTTAGCTACAAAAATCAGCAACATTAAACAACTAAAATACTTTTAAAGGAAATGAAGCAACTATCTTGCTCCACCATTTTTTTGTGAGGGAAGGGGTATTCTGAGTGAAGGGATGTAGTGAGATATGTGACCAGTTCTAAGACACACTTCTTTCTTACTAGCACAATATAATTTTTTTCTCTTCCCATCCCCACCTCCAAGTATATTCCATGCAAAATTTTGATAAAATATACAAACAAGATTGTAGTTTGTATATTTTATTTCTTCAGTGTCAGATCTTGAACAAGGCTGACCTCCAGGCACCTGAGGCTAATTGTCAGAGCAAGATCAAAGATTAACATATTAGTTCCAATGTGAACTGTAACATTGATCTGCTCCATAATGATGGGTATAATCATAACTACCAGGTAAGCAGGATAAAGCTTTTTGTCTTTTTATCTTTTTTTCCCTGGAAGTTCACAAAAACATTTCTTTTCCAAATAAATTACTTAGAAGCTTTCAAAACACTCATTATTGATTAATGGATTTTATCAAGAAAATGTCATACTTTAGAGAACGTCTGCAACTCAAGGGAAACATCATGGACTGGCCTGTGTCCTGCACTGACCCAATGAATATTAACCAAAGCACAGACCAAGAAGTGCTCAGAGCTACTGAGTGAGGTTTAAACTAAAACAATTGTAGCAATTCCAGTGTTTCTACACCTGTATCAAAAACTAGATTAGAACAAATAAACCTATAAATCCAGACTGTTCCATGCATTCCATATACTGTATACACAGGAAACGCTTCCTTTAAAGCCAGGAACATGCACTTACATAATCACTGGCACTCAGTAACAACACAATTTTAAAAAAAGCCCACATACTTTGCAACATACAAGCCAAATATTATGCAAACACTGACTGTTCTGCTTACTTCTACTATAACAAAAGATATAAAAATTTGTTAACACACTCAAAAAAATAGAGCAGCAGAAACATAAGCTCTTGATCAATCTGAACTGTCAAATAATTATATACAGACATAGGCATTACTAAATGGTACACAGAAGTTATTTATTTTCACAGTGTAAGAGTTAGGCTTTAATATAGCTCCAGGACTGTTGCAGTGAAATGAAAAGAAATAAAATTGTAGATGAGTACTTGGAGAAATTAAAAAAACAAAAACCAAAAAACACCAGAAAAGCTTTTTTGGGTCACAACAGTCTACCAGAACTATAAAATGTTCACAGTCAGTAAGTCAAGAGTTAAAAAATTAAAATACTGTAGAAAAGCAGAAAATGTTCACATCTGAAACCACAAGTAAGAGTTTGTGGTTCTAAGAAGTAATGAAGTGCTACCTCTGCAGCAGAATACCTTGCTTAATTAAATCTCTGTTTCTCTGAGCAAAGCATACTAATTTTATTCTTCAATGTGCAGCCCTGCTTTGGAAGTGGAATTAGACCAGATGATCTAGCTGGGTCCCTCTCCAGATAAATTATTCTGCTAACCTCTCTTAAAGCTATTAAGTGCTAAAGCTGAATTTACAGTAAAACATTAAAAGAGGAAAGAAAAAATTTTTTAAAAATTGCTAAAGCACTAGCTATAACCACAAATTTCCGAACACCAATCCCTTAAAATTTTAAAGGCATGACTCACTTTTGGATCTTCAGGAAATATGTTGTCTACCAGGCGCTTGTAGCGAGGGCGCAGCGCAGCACAGCAGCAGCAAACTCCTGCAGAGAGATTTACCCAACGGGATTTAGGATGCAGTTCTAGGGACTCGTTTGAAAGGACAAGCTGACAGGCATGGAGGAAGGAGATAACACTGACTTCAGCTTGCTATCAGCAATAAAGCAAAATCAAGGGAATTGAAAGTAAGTACAAGTAAGTCAAATAAGCAAAACTACTGTCACACCATAATACATGAGAGAATATGCAAGGGTACTAGAAATGCACCTGCCATCCATACTTAAAAACATGCAGAAAAGTCAAGGCATTTTAAAATTTAGTCATATTAAAACCAAAGCTACTTTATTTGTGGGTTTCAAAACATCCAAATATGCGTTATGTTCATTATTCCAAAAAAAAAGAAAACAAAAATGAAATCTGTTTTAAAGGCACCCATATAAACCAATATAAACCATAATGTATGAAACAAGCTCTGCCTTCCTTATCTCTTATCTTTCCTTTTACTGGGCATCGGTGAAATGACAGACATTTGAAGTGGATAAATTATTTTTTTAATCTCATTTCTACTCTATTACTAATCCATATAATCAGAACAATGCATACAACTTCAATTTTATTAATTTTAAAAGTCAAACTGCCTGCTCTAAAAAGGTAACAAATCCGCAAAGCATTGTTTGGTCTTTTTTCTAGCACTTAGGACTACTAGAACTTTAGAATTAGCTCAAAACTCAGCACAAAAATAAATAATGATAATAAAAAAAGTTTTTAGGTATCTGTCCAACTGTTTATCAGGGTAGACTTATTCCCTTTTTAAAATTTCTTAAACAAATCAGGTTTTAAATGTTTCAGTGGGTGTATTATCAGAATAACTCACTGGTGAGGCCTCAGATCAACACCAAAGCAGCTCTAATGCACAAGAGCCACTGAGTAAACAATAAGACACTCAATAATAATAATAATAATAATATATCAAGCATACATGCAGATCATGTCTTTCATGTCTCAACACCTGAAGGATTCAGAGTAGTTAAATACCTTACAAATGCCTTATTAAAGGTATCCATTGACATACTCAAAAAAATCTTAAAACGCTTTGCTAAAAATAGTAAAAAATGCAAAACAATAAAGGGTATCTTTAGATACCCTTTAGTAGAAACTTTTGATGATTACAATTTATCTGCAAATGCATCAAGACTTGCATTTCTTAAGATATCTAAGTAATCTTAGTGTATTTTAACCACATTTATCAAAACATCTGGGAGATTCATGACAAAGATTTCACCTGCTGTACTTAGTTTTTATTACAAGACTCTACAGGAATAGACATTCTCCCTCTATTACACCTGTTTTCTGATACTATGTCTTTTAAACAAAAATATATATTCTGCTTATCCTTTGACAACTAAATTCTTGCAATTTATTTAATAAAAAAACAATTATCAAAGACAAATCTATGATTTTAGAACTGTGCATTAACTCCAAGTTCTCCCCAATGGTCTTGATTTCTCCCCAGCTCATGAATTAGAGAGTTCTGTATCACCACTAACATCAGCACTGACTTATGACCTCAATACATAATTATGAAAACAAAAAGCACTCTAGGAATAAACAACTGGAATACTGAGAATTTTTTTTGTTAAATAGTACTTTGTTACTACTGTCAAGTTCTTCATACCACTCCTGCTGATGCACTCCTCACAGAGGTCTAACAAATGTAAAAATCTACATTTACATAAAAGCTGCAGGTATGAAGTAGATAAAATCAAAGTTCTTTAATATGCCAGTGGAAAATGTAGGTATGAAAAGAGATTAAAAACTTAATTGACTTAAAATAGAAATAATTTATGCAGTTCTACAAATATATTCTATTGAGAGTAATGCTGTGCCACATTTTAAAAGTAAATAAAATCATAATAAGAAAGGAGTATTGTATTACTGTCTAGTGTGTCATTCCGTATTGAAAAATCCAAGTAAGACCATCAAAATGCACCAAAACAGACAAAATATTGCTAAATATTTCTTGAGTTAGGTATGCAACCTAACCTATGCACTTGGCTCAGCAGTCTTTGTACTTGGTATTCCTACTTGGTTCTCTACTTTATGGTTGACCATTAACTTTGGTCCACAGTAAACAATACCTTTGATTACTACTAAATATAACAAAATTCTCTAACAATAACAAAATATTTTGATACAAGTATCTAAAACGTAACAAGAGCAGGAAAATGTTCTAAAATATTGCAAGACAGGCAATTAAAATACTTTTAATTACTACCTTTAATTAAGAATTACTTTCTTCTTCTTTAAGTGACAGAAGAAGAAAATCTTTGCAAAGAACTGCAGTTTAAATCTTAAAATGGTGTTTTAAACCTGTGTTAATTACATAAATTTAACATAAAATCTGGATACAGCTACTCCTTTGGGATGGTAAAAAAAGATCAGAAAACAGTAGCAACTCATTCTGGCAGCCTTACCAGATGGTTTCAGTTAATGGAAACATAATATTGCTCTATTGAAATACTGCTCTTCAAATTTATGGCACACGGTGAATTTTGACACCAAAAAAGGCCTAACACTAAGTATGCATAAGGTTTGAAATCTTCTCCTCATCTTGGATTTTTGGTAGTATCTTTATATTGCTATGTATTTAATTATAGAACTGTTTACATGGAAAAAACCCATAAACCTGTCAAAAATTCTCTATCATCAAAGTATAAACCTAAAATTAATATGATGTTAATACCATCAAAAGAACTTCCTACGTTAAACGGAAGATTCAAGTATCAGACAGTGAGATTTAATCTGTCAAAGCTTTCAGTCTTCAAACAGAACACTATCAGAAATAAAACTGACAGGGACTCCAAACAACACTGAAAAAAATGACAACTAAAAGCAAAATCCAAAACAATTAATAGTCATGACACGGATTTTGTGGAAAAACTACTATTCATTACTCAGTTATATCATTTTGATATAACCATGAAAAATTAACAAAATCATAGGAATAGGTTTAAAGAATGTCTGAATATTAAAAAAAAAGACAACAAAACAAAATCCCACAAAAATCAAATTAACAGCTTACATTAAAAATAACCCATAAAATTTAGGAACATTTCACTATATAGACCAAAAAGATGAATCTTGTAATTGAAAACGGATTCCCAATTCTTGGATACCAATTTAACACAAACAAAAATTTATCCAAATAAACACATTCATTTCACATAAATAAACTATTTTGTAGGTCTGTAGAACACAGTCACAAAGTCAGGTAAAAAGAGCCTGTTCCATTTTATGCAGGTTTATCGAGGAAAAATCCTATGACAATTCCTTTTTAGTGTCAGGCAAAATTTGCATTTTAAAGGTCTCCCCCTTGCAGATATCTTTGCATCATTTTATACAAGTAAATATAAAGGCTAAAGCAGTACCTATAGAGAATTCTGCACTGTAACATGACAGTTAACGTAAAAGTTTTAAAAAATACTTGTTGGTTTGCTTCTCCAATGGTGGGATTTTTATTAAGTTGAAACATGCACATTCTTTTCTGCTAAAGGAGTCCCATAATCTGCATTTTACGTGTAAAGACTGTCCACATTTACCAGCTGCACGGGTACTTCTTTTCACACACATTTATTCTACACAACAGCAGTAAGATACAGCCCCCGCCACCAGAAAATGGTAATTTCACCTACCCAAACACATACACGGCCTCGGTTCAAAAGCAGAATTATAATCATAGGCTTTTTCTTGCTCAACAGTTGGAACTTGCACATACTGCCTCATCCTGGGTATGAATTCACTCTCGGGAACTGCCTCCTTTCCCAGAAATTTGCTCTCTCACGCTCGCATAGCTGCGGTTACTTCCCACGAGGGCACTGCAACACTGTAAGCTTATCTGATCAGCTCAGTGACATCTGCACAAAGCCACCAAACACGTGAAAAACCTCAGGATCAAATTCTGTTAACAATGCCAGGCACAAGAAAAGAGAAAAGAATACAAGATACATGGTCGATGTGTGATTCACAGCTCCTCCAATGAAACTGCACAGACAGCTTCATTACTTTGACTTGCTCAGAACACACAGTTCATTATTTCTCTGACTAGAAGTCAAAAATCCATATAGTTTCAGGAAAAACTGTCCTCAGTCAGCTGCCACATATCACTGCAGAGTGATAAATATTTTAGCAAAATCTACTCACTTGGTCTTCTTGGAGAATGGACAGAGAGAAAAGTATTCAAGGCAGACCACTGACCAAAAAGACTTTTTTAAACAGAAAGGTTTACCTCTAAGATTAAAGAAACAATCTAAAAATAATGAAATTAACATTATCTCTAATAATACTTTCTAGTTTAGGAAGCAAACATTACAGAATTTAAATCATTAACAAGATTATGAGATATCAGGTAGAAAATCAATTTTGAGTTAAGCAATTCTGAAGTTACTTTCCAGTTTCCCATTAATTCTCAGCACTTTATTGTTTCACTTCCTACATTACATCCACTTGGGCAACACAAATACAAGATTTTCTTACAAACATTTTTATAAACCCTGGAAATTATAAATACTGTTTTTAATAAAAACACAGGTAATAATTTCCAGTACATAAAAATTCCATACCAATTCCAGATTTAGGAGATTAGTGCTAATAAACTCAGAGAAAACACTGAGCTGCACAGAAACTGTCGCCACATAATTTACTACAGAAAACCCTGTGGTCTAAATTAGAAAAATGCGTATTACAATAAAGCCGTATTTCAAATTAGTGTGTCTGAATATCTGTGCTACGTCTTACTCATATAAAATTGCAGGAAAACAAAACCTTCAAGGTGGGTTTAAACATAAAACACTAAGTTCTGCCCATTGAGTTTAAAACTACCACAATATTTGCTTCTTAACCAAAACCCAGGAAAAGGGAAAATAAATCATCTGTTTTATCTAATGCTGAAATTTCTTCCAAAGTTTTGTAATGTTGTCTAATATTGTTGTCAACTGTTTATAGTTGAGCATTAACAACTTGAAGTAAGATTTCATGTTCACTCACTGAAAATTTTTGTTATGTCCCAAGCTTGGATCTGGTCATCCCTAACTTTATTTCCTATCTTCCAAGTTTTTTTTTTTTTTTTTAATCTTATTCTATCAAAAAATGCTATAATTAACATAAAAGTTTCAATCTACAGAAAAATTCATGTTTTGCTAATATCAAAAAACTGACCAATATTAAAATTATATTTTAATAAGTACATCAATGTACTTAAATATAACTACGTAAAAATTTACTTGACTTTAATACACTAAAATTTCATTTTACTTTTCTGTATGTGAGCTGACAAACACAAATAAAATAAATTTATTTCAAATATCCTGATTAAAGTGCATAAAATAACATTTCAACCATAACCACTACGCCTGGTTATTTCTGAACTGTTAATATCAGTTGATGCATTTAATTCAGAACTAAAATGACTTTCAAGGGCATACCCATTCCACTATGAAAAAGAGATCAGACATTTTATAACAAGGAAATTATTCCAGCCATATAAGGGAGTTAATTAAAAATATTCTTCAATCTGCTATAAAAAGAGCAACTGCTGTAAGGACGCGCTGATCAGCCATTGCAATGTCCCTGGAATGCTCTCCCAGAGGGCACAGTGGACTCATCATTTAGACAGGAAGAACTCTCATTCCCCAGATAAGCCTCTCCTCCCTTCACCTGAGTGCTAGCTGACTCCCAAGTGGCTGATTTCCAGCCTCTCTCCACCAAAATGCACCAAAGAAAATGTCCAACATGCAGATGAAATTTTTGTCTTGAGAACACAATATTCATCTTGATGTGAACTTCTGACCCCCACGACAGCAAACACCTAACAGGGAAAATTCCATCCATACCCAGGTATGGCAATTTTACATTTATTTTTAAAAATATTTTGGTGCTCAGTTTATTTGAAACAAATGAAAACAACACCCAAACCCCAGCTTTCTCCTTAGAATTTCTTACAGTAAGCCAAAAAGTTGAAGTTAATTCTGGTGTGATACGACCTCAAGAAGAGTTCTTCTAAACTGGAATCACAGAACCATTAAGGTTGGAAAAGACCTCTAAGATTATCAAATTCAACCATCGGCCTAGCACCAACACCATGTTCACCATTAAACCATGTCCTGAAGTGCCATATCCATGTTTTTTTAACAATTGCAAGGATGGTGACTCTACCGCTCCCCTGGGCAGCCTATCCCAGTGCCTGACCACCTTTTCTGTGAAGATTACCATTTAATATCCAATCCAAACCTCCTCTGGTGCAGCTTGAGGCCAGTTCCTCTTGTCCTGTCTCTTGTTACCTGGGAGAAGAGACAGACTTCCACCTGGCTACAGCCTCCTGTCAGGGAGTTGTCGAGAGTGATAAGGTCCCCCCTGAACCTCCTTTTCCCCAAGTTGAACACCCCCAGATATCTCAGCTGCTCCTCAGACTTGTGCTCCAGTCCCTCCCCAGCTCTGCTGCCCTTCCCTGGACACACTCCAGTCCTTCAATGCCTTTCTTGCAGTGAGGGGCCCAGAAGAGGACACAGGATTTGAGGTGTGGCCTCACCAGTGCTGAGTACAGGGGGACAATCACTGCTCTGGTCCTCCTGGTCACACTATTGCTGACACAGGCCAGGTGCCATTGGCCTCCTTGCCCACCTGGGCACACAGTGCTCACGTTCAACCACTGTTGACCAACACTCCCAGGTCCTTTTCCACCAGCTTTCCAGCCACTCTTCTCCAAATCCATAGCGCTGCATGCTGGAATCAGCATAGAGAGATGCACATCTTGCTATGGTTAAAAGCATGTAAAAATAATTTGAATATTAACTTTTTGTGAAAGCAAGAAATGACAATGCATGTGAAGTTACCAATAAGATGTAGGAGAAAACTCCAAGGTATTCAAGTAATGCTCACCACCAAGCTTCTACAATGAAGTACTTTTTTCAGAGCCAGTAGCAATTAAAACAAATCCCCCGGGAAGATATTATCTTTGGAACAGTGTGTTTTAAAGACTTCTAATCCATTAAAAGAAAGTTTTCCATTACATCAGTTTCTCCAGTTGCATTCCTTAAGTTCCACCACCTGCAGTGTTTCCATACTGTCTCTCCTTTCTCCCACCTCTGTTGGTTTCACATAGTAACTTTGTTTTACTTGCTCATTTCTGTTCTCAACACCGCCTCCTCCTTTCCTGCTCTGAGATACTACCGTCACTCTCTATTTTTAATACAGCATCAAGATTACCTAAAACTAATCTGGTTCCAGTGGAAGGAGCTCTATGACATTCAGTTTTGCTTCTTAATTCCTGTCCTTACTTATATTCCTATTAAGCCGGTCAACGTAATTTAGTTCTCTGTCTACTATCACTGAAGCAATACAAAAAAGAGACTTTAGGAGACCAGAAAGGCACATTTACATAAATCTCGTTGACCCCTCTTCATCACAGCTGGCACTGATAATCTGTTCAGGGAAATAAAACGAACGGGCAAAGTCCAACTTTCGTTCCTGCTTTCAGTATTTGGTTTGCAGTCGGGAAATGAGCTCTAGGTGATAAATTCAGCGGAGAGAAAAAAAACCCCAAACACAGAGGTTTTGTTCCATCGCACTCCTATTTCTAAACAAAAACTGATTTCATAACAAGGCGTTTCATAAATCAGTGAAAAATGTGATGCAACTAAACCACTGGACTAAAGTAGACAGGGAGCAAAAGAGAGGCTCAAGTGCTTTGTGCATTCTCTGAAGCACATGAACTGCTGTTATTCCTCCATTCAGGCAAACAGCAGAGCATGGAGTGAACTCCTAACACTGACAAAACACCCACTGTGCACATCCAGCAACACACTGAGCCAGAAGAACATTCTTTAGCTACTATTTAATTCAGAATAAAAGAAGTAAAGAAGAATAGGCATTATCACAGCAACCTCTTTCTACTTCTGCTACTTAAACCAAATATTTTGACCGATCTCTGCTTGTCCAAATGTCTGGCTCCTCCCAACATCCATGGGTACCAGTGATTCAAGTCCCCCCAGCACAGAGGCAATCCTGGCACTGAAGTAGCCTCCCAGTTCCAGACAATCCTGTTCAAAACCTGGCTTCACCTTTACCATAAGATATTCTCTAACCCAGATGAGCCATTTTCAGAATGCTGCATCCTTGAACACTTTCCAGGTGCAGAAGACAGTTGCAGGTGACAGAGAACTGTAAATGTGTGTGCTCAAAGGCGAAGTCAACTAACTTGCTTAACACTCCTGTGTGAGTTCCACTGAGAAGAGGGGCTGCAACACCTGCATCTCTCCTAATACCCTGTTCCCACTTTGTGGCAAGTTAAGGAGCAACATCTACCATGGAAGACCAGAAGGGTCTGGTGAACCTCCAGATGGAGACAGACACTGAAGGAAAGGTACTACACCAGGCATGGTTCAAAGATAACTGGCCAGGCAGCAACACTCAGCCTATCTCCAGGGTGGCCAGAGGTGGGCAAGAAGCAGTTCTTGAGAGGTGCCAGAGACAAAATTATTCCAAAAGGGTCACTGTCTGCCTCTGGAGCATTCAAACTATACTTCTGATCAGCAGGTTGGCCAATTACTGGCAAAAATATATACTCTTGGCTAAACATCTCTACTTTGGTGACTCAGTCCAGGCTACAGAATGCCTCACAGCTGCTCAAGCTGGTCAGAGCTTTTCTTTGCAGTCCCAACTCCAGGCAGCACAGCAGACTGCTGACAGGGACTTTCTTTGTGCCACTCTGCCCATGCCCAGTTTTAGTTTTAAAATTTCTAATCTAGATGTTCCACATTTTTCATTTCATTGAATTTCCTCATAGTACTGGACACAGCCCTCTTTCCCAGCAAGGAAAAGAGTTATTTTGTTTTAACACTTGCTGCTCCTTTCTGTTTTGCTACAGGAACTCATGTGGATTAAGCTATTGCCTTTAGAGGAACACCAGACACATGAGGATGAGAGGGAATCAAGGGGAAGCTGGGACAAGAGCACAGGTCTGGACACAACTCTAGGAGGTAAAATTAATGGAACCTTCAA
Organism: Orthonyx spaldingii; assembly: GCA_013397795.1. Lineage (NCBI taxonomy): Eukaryota > Metazoa > Chordata > Aves > Passeriformes > Orthonychidae > Orthonyx > Orthonyx spaldingii. The sequence continues at coordinate 16,638 of VZTJ01006603.1, forward strand.
GTCCTCAAGCTTTGGGAAGTAGCACACAGGGATTAATTGGCATCTCAGAACACAAACAGTCACTCAAACATCACAGAACAGTTCTGCTTTTCAGCAGATGTTTTAATTCCAGGGTCAGCATCACAAAAGAAACTGGAATGGCTCCTGACACAGGGGGAAGTTGCCAAGATGTCTAAAGTTCTACCTCCTTGGTCAACTGAAATCTGCATTACATAGTAGTCTCTTCTGTTTTGGAAGCTCTTGATTCCCTGCACCAAGAAACTGATGGAAGAGTGTCAAACACTCTCTACTTTTGGAATTTTATTAAGGTTTTGTCAATACTACACATTTTCATTATTTGAAGAGAGCTATAAGGATGGCACTGATAAACTATCACCTGCCCTACAGACAACAAGCCCACCTCAAACCAATGAGTGAGTGGTCAGCAAATGCCCAGGGTTTCAAGTCTTCTTAGGGGGCAATAAACATCTGAAACTTTGTGCATTAAAAATCTGAATGTAAAGACGCATGAAGAATTTTCTGACGATTGCTACATTTTCCATTTTCTTAAGACTTTCTTACAACTTCAGTTTGCTTTCTTAATCCAATCCACACGGAAGGAACACAGCTGCAGTGGTAAGACTTCCAGAATCTTATGCTGCTGTCCAACTTTTCCCCCAGAAAAAAGGATGCTCAGAACAGCTGTGTCACATTCTCATCACAGGTATCCTATGACTGCGGTATGTAGGCTGGGAGGATTTAATTCTCCACTCCTGCCCAATGGTGCCCTGCAGCTCACACTGCCCAAACACACAGGGCTGAAACACACCAGGCAATAGGCATCACACTGTCACTTGAAAAACAAGGCATGAAAAGGTTTTTGTGAGTGAAAAATGCAGGTATGTCATGATTAAAAGCCCTGATAATGAGGAAGCAAAGGTTCACAGGCCTTCTTCCTGGAACCCTCAAAGCTAATGGAGAAGGTAAGCTTAGCTCAAGAAACTAGATTTTAACTAATTCAGCATAATCCACTGACCTGTTTCTAGGACATGTAAAAGAGTGTTGCTCTGTAGAGCCTTTCTTCCATTAAAACAGCCCAAATACCAACATAATCATGGCCAGAGCTTGAAAAACAAATTTTACCTTCTTTTGAGCAATCCCAGCTCAATATGTACAGACTTCAGTATGCATGCACAGGTTTTGAAAAACTTCTAAGTAAAAGAAAAATGTTCTGTTTAATACCACATCATGTAAATTTTATTTCCTGCACACATACACAGTGTACACAGAAAATAACATGAGAGTGGATGAAAGTGTTTCTGTGAATCTAGAACCACACTGTGGTATCTACCCTGAGAAAACAGGGCAGCAATTCCTCTGAGGCACATACACAGAGCTCAAAACATGACAAAGCATCTGTTCCTGCTCAGTAACGGAAGTGTTTTAATCTATATTGACATTAATAAAAAATAAAATGCTAAACAAAAATGTTGTAATGTTACTTTAAAAAACAGAGTCTGAGAGGATAATTAGGGGTCAGAACTCAAACTCTTGTTTAAATATCACCAGCCTTCAGTTAAGTACTCTGCTTGTGTCTATCCCTAGCTGCTTGATTTTCCCAGAAAGCATTTACAAAATGAGATATTGCCATTTGGACATGGAAACATACATATTTCCATTAAAAGAAAAAGAACATTAAAAGAATACGCAATCAAAAATTTGAAAAAAATCTCCTAACATTATCAAGACCAGGTCTTTGGAGCTGCCAATACACTCCATTTGACATGTTTTCCTTTCTCTGCAAACAGCTTTACCTAGTTCATCCTGCCCTCGCAGAAGAGCAGCTTTTGAACAAACCAGCAAACAAGTTTATGCAACAACTTTTCAATTATTCACAGTTTTAAACATAGACATGAAAGACTTAAGTTTCACTGAAAAAAAACCCCCTTCCTTCTAGGTCAATATGAATTATAAAATATCCTCATCGTTGTTACCTTTCCCATGAGTTCTAAAGAGCACTTCATCTTGAATTCAGGTTTCCCCCAAGAACCGAAAAGCAGCTCTTCTCCCAAACTGTGGCTATAAGGTTAGAACATATGCCTATCTAGGACCACATATCCCAGCTGATTAAAAAGCAATTTCTCCCTTCCTGTAATGTCTAATAAGTCAGAGAGGAACACAGACACAGTGGATTTACTCTTCTGTGCACCTTCAGTACCTAAAGACTGCGTATGTCCCTTTACTACCACATTTCTGCTTCCCACCAAACTGAACCGGCCAGTCTAGGAGATGGTCAGTGTAGGAGACAGCTTTGTATTTATACACAAATAAGTAATTTTATAAATACATTTTGCTAACCAGTAAATCTTGGGTGTCTCAGCTTTCTGGAGAAACCACACAGGACATTTGTGGACACACAGGCTCATTGGTTTCTGCAGAAATCCAGCAGTTCTTGCCCACAACCAGCACTTCTAACCACACTGCAATTCCAACGTCAGACTCAATTGGCACAATTATGTTTTGTCAGTTCTGAGGAACTTTAGGCTCATGTCTAAACCAATGTCAGTAACAAATCACAAACTCATTTAATAAAAAAACCACAAGCACATAGAAAGTCTTGAAAACAGCTTGCACTGCATTTATTACAAGACAAGAGAACTCTGCTTGCTCAATCATGTCAGACAGATCAATTAAAATAACTACTTGTATTTTACTATATATAAAGTTCATAAGTAGGGTATCATCATACTTTTCTAATCAGTGGACGGTTACATTCCAGTTTAATGAACACAAGAAAATTTGTTTTAGTAGCATAAATTATTGGGTATTTGTTGGTGCATTTCTAACAAAATATCCACGAAGTTTTATCTTCACCGATTTCCTTACGTATTAACAGCTGTACAACAGTATGAGGAAGGAGTACTGATTTAGCATAATTATATAGCTAAGTGTTAGACTGCAATTCCTTACTCATTCTCCTACTATGGAATGAGTAAGCATTCTCAAACCAGAAGTAAAGACTCAGGGTGCCCATTTCCAGCCAAAGTACAGATGGTATCAACAAAATACGGTAACAGGTCCAAGTACAATTTACAATCACAACTGTGCTCTTCTTGAGAAATGAAAGGACTGAGACCTTTACCAGATCTCAAGCTGGACATGAAAACAAAGGCTGAGTTATACAGGTACAAACTATTTTTTGAAGTCTTAGGGTCTACAAGTTGTTAGATGAAGAATCATAGAATTGTAGAATACTCTGAGTACAAAGGGACCCAACAAGGACCATCAAATCCAACTCCTGGTCCTGCAACGGACAGCCCCAAGAATCACACTGTGTGCCTGAGAGCATTGTCCAAATGTTTCTTGAACTCTTGGCAGACTTAGAAGCGTCTCATTCATCTACCTACCCCACCTTTTATTCACTCCTGTCTAACTCCCGCATGATCTTGAATAATGTAACTTTCTAGAAAGGAAGTAGCATTCTTTGAAAGCCCAAGAGTGCTGTACACAGTCAACTTTCACCTTCAGCAATTCACAAGGAACGTGATTCCCTAGAGAGCCACGGAGGTTCGCAGTGACCAACTGTGGGAAGGAAAGTCCATACAGCAAGGAAAGGGAAAGGCAAAACACTTGTAAAAACAGTTCACCCTGGCTTTTCCAGACACATGCATTTAATCACATAATGGAAACCTTACCCCTGCTCCCCAAAATCAATTTTGCTTTGTTGTCATGCACAAAAAAATAGGACACTTGCATGCATAATCAGCATGAGCCTTCTTACCCTTTCGTCCCATGATTCAGAAATCAATAGCAAACAAGGCTGCACATGAGGATTAATCGAGTGATAGCTGCAAAGCCATTTCTGTAAATAACAACGACAGCCAGATTTTAATAAAGTCTGAAAAAACAACTAAGCCACATTTTAACATTTGGTGAAAGGTCCATGTACAGTTTAAAAGCACACAAAAGCTTTGAAGGGCATGGAATGAAGTTCGTCTCTAAAGCATTTGATTTTTTATGTCAGATGCCCAGACTGTGTACACACAAGTAACAACAGCTGAAAAACTAAATTCTTCAGGTTTGGACAGGGAATCAATAAAACACAATTGTACATTTCTTGTCTCCAAAACAAAGAGAAGAAATGGAAGGATGAATGATGATAATGATGTCACTCATCGTGTCTTGTCTTCATACGAGCGGTTTTGACTCTGTGGAACTGCTCCTAAACATTCACTTTCCCAAATGGGGTTAGGATGATGTGTACATAGAAATGACAGCTAACACAAAACAACAAAAGGAACACTTGCTCCAAATTAACGAGTCTTAAAGAACTCCATGCATTTTCATTAAATATGGAAGCACCAATTTGATGGCACACAGTTGTTTAAAGTACCCAAGCAGATGCACAGAGCTACAGTTTTCCAGCTGCAAGTTTCTATTTTGTTTCTTTTCTTAGCTTAATCGAGGATACATTTGGAGGAGTTACTACTTTTTCTTTTCAATGTAGAAAAGACAATCACCTAAAAAGCAGCTGAAAAAACCTGCACCTAAATGTTTTCATATTGAAAGAATTTATTGCACATTATTATGCAAAGAATCCATTATACATTCTGTGACCACAGTATTATAATAGTTACAGACATTCTGAAATACAGACACTTTCCTTTTCTCGTCTTGTCCTAGCAAGTGGCAAACTGCTGAAGGAAGCACAAACCAGGACTTTCCCCCTGGCAGCGGTTTTCCAAGTTCCCATGTCCCCAAAGTTGGGTTAGTAGTTGAAAAGGACATGATACAGGGCTTCTGATGTTTCTCATCCTAAGATACCAGAATCAAGCAGCAAACAATAATTTCAGATTCCCCCTGATGTAACTCTTCTGTAATAGCTGAAATATGAAAATGTTACTGAATTATAACTTTTTAAACACTACTGTAAGTAGTCAACAATGCTGTCAGAAGATTAAGAGGGTTTTGACTGCTTTTAAAATAAACTAAGAAATTACAAAAAATGCTGTAAGTAGCAGGTCCCACTGTAAAGTGTGAAAGCTACGTCAGAAACATATTTCAGATGACAAAAAAAGTATGCTGGAAGGAAAGAGTGGAGACAGTAATTAATAAGAACTCTGGCTTGATTTTCACTAAAAATATTAGAAAGCTCAGTCCTTGAAATATTTATACAGACACATTTAGGAACACATCTCCAGCCACTGGTATTCCAGAATTTTATTTCACAGGGAAATAAATCTTTTCTTCTGCTACCAATCTTGTCAATACTTATTATATATAAATAATAAGAACTAGAATCACAGAACACAAATAAATGAATTTCCAAAATTGCTGTGAGGGAAGAAAACCAAAAGGAGGAAGTTATCTGCCTCTTAAAATGTGTTAAAAATGTTAAATGCCAGTTAAGAATTCACTCATTTCAAATTCCATTTCAAGTGCTGTTTTCCCTCCTACACTTGGCAAGAAATCTCAACTCACATGGAAAATTATAATTTTAAAAGTTGGATGGGTATTTTGGGATTTGAGGGAGGGGTGGGTCATTTATTTGTTTATTTGAAGTAACATAAGGAAAGCAGTAGCACCCATGAATACAGAAATTAACAAGCACCACTCAGTTGTCCCATCTTCTGTTTGCTTTCACCTTGCACAAAGCAGGGGAGCCACCAGCACGCTCCACGTGCTGTCAGAGGAGCAGCCTCTGCACAGACAAGTGGCAAAAAGCCACACGGCGTCTGGGAGGCTGAGGAAACAAAATGTTGTGTAGTTTAATGAGAAATAATCTGCACTGAGCATGCTTGGAGCCATTCTGAAATCATCAAACTGCCTCTTCACTGTGACCAAGAACAGGCCAAATCATGGAATATTTTCCATATAGATAATATATGTAGCTCTTAAATCAGAATGGTCCCCTTCCAACTGGCAAATATTTGACAGAAGAGTGTGGGAGGTGTTCATATTACTAAATTTCACACAAGTAATTCAAAGGAAGAATCTGGGCAAATTACATTTGGCAAAATCCGTATTTTTATTTATTTGTTCTCTTATTTGTATATTACAGTTACCCATAAGGATCTGTTAATCAACAGCTAAAAACAATGTAAGTAACAATTATTAGTAACAAAACCTTGAAAACCAAAGATATAATTATGTTAATGGCATAAGCCAGAAAAGAAAATAATAAGCTAAGAAGTTTTAAAAAGTCACACACAGAGCTACCACAAGTAAAATACATTCTTATAGTCAACAGGTGCTCTCACCTGTGCCACACATAATTCTTCTAGTCCAAGCAATTTCATTTTAGTATAAAAGCTGCCTTTAAGTTAAACATTTAATTGAAGTCAGGGAATACATCCAGTAAGTAGGTTAGCTGTTTCTAGAAAAGCAAAACCTCATTATCTACCAAGCTGTGTTTCAAATATCTGATTAAGTGTGAATATCTGGAACATAACGTTCAAAAATAAGAGTCTTCAACAAATAATTTGCTGTGACTTAGCAATCGTTTTTTCTCCTTAGCAGAAGCATTTGTAACATTTCAATCCAAATACAGCCAACAAAAAAAACCTACCAAAACCACCCATGTTCCATACCAGAAGTATGCTAAATGAAATTATCTGCACAAATTATTCAACAGGGAAATTGAGAGCACACGAGGCAAGTGAGAAGTACATACTGCCTGTACTGCAAAGGCTAGCTGGTTTTAAGTTCTTTGGGTTTGCTTCTAAACAAAAGTACAATTTAATCTTTTACTCCACGGTTTCTTTGTGATAAAGCACAGCTCAAACAGTTACTAAAACAGCTGTGGTTCAAACCTACTCCTACTGTACTATAACAGAAATGAGAAAATAAATTTGCTTTCTCAATATTTCAGAATTTGCACTTCAACTTCAGCTGAAGACACCATCCATGTCTGCAACTACTCGCATCAACAGCTGAGTTGTTTGCACAAGAGAAACTCGTAACAAACATAAAAAGAAAAGGGAAACCCCACACCTTGGCAAGGTTGATACAAGTGCTGCAGCAATGGCAGAGCATCACACCTCCACTACAGAAGTCAACACAAATGTCATGTCATGGCTGGGCAAAGCCAAGCACTTTTGCATCTCAAGGTTAAGAGAGCTGGCTGAAAATTTTCTATTTGGGCTATTGTTGCATTAAGACTAAAATCCTAACATTTTTAAGGACTCAAAGCAGCACTAAATCCTCACATTCCTAAGGGGGATCATGAAGCAGAAACATCAATAGAAAATGCAATAATCCAAATATACAGTGAACAACTCTGCAGAGCCCAGCAGCCAGGGCTGAGCTGATGCTGAATGAGAAGAGCATCCATCCCCTCTGGCTAAGGACCTTTGTTCAGCCCTCCCCCCCCTCAGTCCCACAGCCCAGCTCTGACTGGTGCCTATTTTTTCCACAGTTAATATTGGAGGAGTTAAAAAGCATATTGTCCTGTGAATGTTTCATGCATAGTAACTTAAATACTGACTTCTACAGTGTCACCAGGTACAGCTGAAGTCCCCAGAAGGACTAATTAAGCTCTCACTCAGTCTTTATGTAATACCAGTTATCTGGACCTCTCAGGATATTCCAGAACACCACCTTTAGACCTATATATTCATTCAACTACTGTATTTAAAAAAAAAAAAAAAAAAAAAAAAAAAAAGGGGGGTAAAATTACCACCAGGAACTGATATATAGACCCAGGAAAGAAAGCAAGACAATAGCAGAAGACAATAGTAGATGAGGGAGTTGGTCAGTATGACCCAGGAATTCCATAAAAATTTCCTGTTAACTAGATATTATTTTTCTACTTCATTTATAAAGAACTCACTGTAACATGACAGACAACATTTTTGGAAAATATCTCACTGTGACAGCCTCTTCTAAGTTTTATTCCTAAAGATGGTCAATGCACTTCTTGATGTGTGGGACAAGAGAACTCCATGTGAAAGAAAATAAAATTAAAAAAAAAACCTACACAAAACCCCCCAGCCTTTAGAAACAACGGAGTTTTTCAGATTTCAAGGACAAATGCTTTATGATTTCAAAGTAACACTGTAGCAGGAGCCTGTTTCATCAATATGCTCTGAAAAGAATCCTATGAAACCTTTAGGGAAGCCTAAATTAGCAGGCAGAAGATTTCCTTTTCACATGCAAGAGAGTTGGATTTTTGAAGGCTCTACCTCTATTGATTAAAAGTACAACCAGCCACAAAAGGATGCTTGCTTGCCTTAAAATCCAATCCAATCCTACTTCTTCATTGTCATAACTTCTGGAAGTAAAATATTATGAAAATACTGTTATTTCACAAGAATTGCAATACACACATCTGTTAGGTTCCCTTCACCCATGCACTTACACTCATGAATACAGGTAAAGGCAAATAAATGGCTGTGTAGTTCTCAGTGTCTCCCTACAGATAAACACTGCAATCACTTCTTTTGGTCTCCTTTAATTCCCATCTGACTGCAGTAATGCAAACTCTGCATGCATTGATAGTAATGACCCCAAACACAAGCATAGCTGGTTTAAAAGACAAAAAAATCTTACTTTTCCGGTTTAATTGGTTAAAAAAGCCCACACACTTCTTTACAAGACAAGTGTGACATATCTTATTTACAGTAAGGTGTTTTACATGACAATGGTTCACAGACACAACACAGAACTACTGTAAGGCACTTCCAGCACCCACAGTCACAGCTGATTACAAACCACAAAGAACAAATGCTCAACAACTTCCTCATGAAATTAAACATCCAGGAAATTCATTAAAAACCTATATAATTAAAGTGCACTCAATATGACTGGTACTGTAACTTCATGAATACTCATAAAGCAGATTGCTTTATCCAAAGACTGATGTTAGCAATCTTACTAGAGATCAGGTAGAATTGTTCCAAATAGAAAATAGAAAAACTAATGAAAGAAACAGTTAAATTTATACTTTTGTAACGCATTTTATGACTTGGTCTTTTGTGAAATTTGCTACTCTTGAAGGTAAATAACGTGATTCTTAGAAATATTTGCTTCAAAAATTTCACTTAACTTTGAATCTCAAAAATTTCAAGTTTTATCACTTTTTATCCTAAATAGTGATTCTATCTTCTAGAAACACTAGTTCTAGTTTTCCAAAGATATGATTATAGCTATGTCAAAATACCTTGTTTATTTTTTGAATACAACTATTTCAGAACATAGTCTAAATCATAAAATTCAATGTTATACTGTGAAGTTCTGATCACAAAGGCAAACGCAGAGCCCACATTATTATTTGAAAAATATATGGAGATTTACAAAGGCAGAGACCAGATAATATTAAGATCTTAAAATTCTTAAAAATTACAGCAACTACAATGTTTCTTTTCTCATTTAAATTTTTCTAGAATTTTTAAACCCCAAAGAAAACATCTTAACAGTAAACACCCCTAAATATTATCTTAATGTACTTAAGATAAGAATACTTACTGCCAGGCATTGTTAATCAGGGATCTGTCTTCAATTTTGCAAAAACATAATAAACTATAAAGAAAACAAACAAACAAAGTCAAGACTATAGCTTTAGACAATTTACATCCAAATATGCTCAGGAATTTATGCAGAATGAGCCAAATTCTTCAGCTCCAGCATCAAAGAGGCTGTTACCACAGAAACCCAGATATCCTCTTATCTGACCAGACTGGATGTAGGTTTTGCCAGTTCTTGAAGTGCAGTCATTCTGTTCCTGCCTTTGATGCCAGAGCAAACATTTTTCTGTTGTGCCTTGTGACCTTTGCAAGCGCCACTGTTTGGGATGCTAAATCTGCACAGTCTCACAGGATGCTTCCACTTCAGATGTAAAGCACAGCACTTCCCTGTCAGAACGCCTGTGAGAGCTTTCTGTTCCACACTACGGAAAACAACCGAAAAACCTGTGTGGTGCTTTCTGGGGCATTTTTCTCCCAATATCAAAAAAGGCAGAGTGCAACCTTCTATACACAATAGCTGCTCAAAAGATTTTTGATGTAATTAAATATATTCATAAAATGAACTCAACTGAAGTCACAACAATCTATTTTGGACATAAAAGAAGCCTAATCTACTGTTGGATGAATTAGTACTAAAATGCAAATCATTTGAAGATTATTCTATATTAAAGCAGTGCTTTTGGGTTTTACTAACTGCCAAATGCAAACTCCCCATCAATGTACCTTTCCACAAATAAGAACAAAATCTCAGTTAAAGACACTTAACTGTGTTGCTGCCTTCAAAAATAAAATAAAAATTTAAATAAGATATTCAGCTAATAACTGTACGTATATGTACACCAAAAAAATGTAATTCCAGCAACTGATAATGTGAGAATAAACATTTCATTTGGTCAACACATGTTTTAATGACCACATATTAAAGCAATGCTCATAGCTGCTAAAAATAGATTTTATTCTCGTTGTATATGTATTTCAATCAAAGGTTCCAATTTGCTGACAGCAACTGGGATTAAAAATAGTACTTCAAAGTAAGTTATTTAAAATATCTCATCTATTAGAAAGCTGTATGTCCCTCTCCAAGGACGGAGTGAGAAGCAGCACAATCTTATAAAAGGAAATGTGCTGTGGATTGTCACGTCCAACAGACACAGGGAAAAGCAAAATCTCTCTTCAGAATGTGGTTATGGACTCAGCTGAAACATTACAGAAAACAGATTCACTGACATAAAACAAAATAAAAACGCAGAGAACCTGGTGAGTTTCAGGGAGTCAAGTGCCAGAGACTCAGAGTGTTTTACTGACCATCACCGACAATTCGGAATTCAATGCATTTTCCTAAAACATAACCACTGCTGTTGCCAGCAAAGTCAAGTCACTTTTAGAAGATTTTTAGGAGACTTTTTTCAGAAATTACTAGAAAAGTTGCATAATCAGCAAAGCCATATAGAAGATATATGTGTCTGTTTTTAAATAGTTCACTGGATTTTTAATCATTTTATGATCTGTAATAGGATCAAAAACTCCATATGGAGGTGGCCTGGCCTCTACATGCAGAACAGACCATACAATTTCCTCTCCATAAGGGCTTCAGTCACTGCCTCAATTGGCTCAGGACAAAGTTTAATCCACAGATGCTGTCACCTGTTACAGCAGAACAGAACTAAACTAAACTAAGAAGTTTTCCACCATGAGTCTGCTCAGCTGTTTGTCACTGAACTAAAATTTTACATAGCAAGAGAGGGGAAAAAACCCCCACAGAATTTGATAAAGTAGAGCTTAGCTAATTAAAAGGGAGGTATGGAAAATCATGTGACACCATTTAGATCCTGGTCTAACACTTACTGTTTAACATATTCCATGTCAATTTGTGCCATTTGACAGATCGTCAGCTGCAACTTGTGGATGTTAACTACTATACAATGGTTTTTTCACCAAAGCAACTGACTCCTGGATATTAAAAAGGTAAATAAAATCATATCTACTTTTCTCTGGAGGACTAGGAGTTATTGTGTTTTTCCTAAGGATATAACAATAGTTCTAAACGCACTTATAATCAAATTGCAAAGATAGTGAATGTACCTTAAAAGGCAGATGAACACTTGAATGACGCATAAAAGTTGTTCTTCTGAAGAAAAACTTTCAGCTTTGTTTTGAGAAGATTTTACACCATTTGGTTAGGAGAGGCTACAAAACCCAATGCCAATTCATTGTTCATCAGAACAAGGTTAAAAATACAGTTTGATTGACTTCTTTTTTCATTAACTAATCTAGGATCTGAAATTAAAGGATAGTTTATGAGGATAAATATTTCTTCTTATCACAGGATTCCAGAAATGGCATTGAAAGCCAAACAGAAAAGCAGAAATCATTTGCCTGTCTGCCCTAAAACAATGGACCTTTTTAAAAGACCTAAAATGGAAAAATTTATATAACCTTGTGCTACAGGTAAAGAAACAGAAGTCAGCATACCTGAGTTTTTGTGTTTTCTTCCAATAAGCCCTCTGTTATGTTATTTTATTATGCAACACCATAAATTTTTAACTTGATTTTGAGTCTTCAAAATGAAATTGCCAGCTGGGCTCCTATTCATTCCTCCAACTTTCCAAATAAGGGAAATAAGGGCAGAGGCTTAAGCACCTCTGACAGTCACACAACCCAAGCTATGCAGGCATGAACTGAAAAGTTAAAAACCCACTGCACATTAAGTTTTCACATCAGTTAGTTCCCCACTCATATTTCCTCTTTGAAAAATTAATCAATGCCTTTAGCTTTGAAAGTAGGCAAATGGCCAGTAGGCAATGCAAGATTAATAAATCACATGTTCATTCCTAAATATAGACAGTTAAGCTCCAACTGTGATTCCCAGAACTCAAAAAATGCAATATAAAATGGATTTACATACCACAGAGTAATTCTGGGAAAGGATCTGGCTTTAGTTTGAATTGGCTTTCTCAGGTGGAGAAGCAATGCCATGTATGAGCCTTGCTGAATTAATGAGACTACCCTGCTCTCTGACCTAAGAGAGAATGCAACTACAGAAAACATGATTTGCTTTTACTTTAAAAAACTAAGTGTCTTCAAAGTTGTTTAAAAATTGTGTGGTAACTTTACAAGGATTACTTCATTACAAAGGCTGGGCAGTTAAAAGTCACTGATACCAACCAAAGCTGTTCCTAACCCATACTCTTTATAATGTCCATTTTATAATCAGAAGTGCAACCCCCTTTGCATTATACTTGAAGTTCAATTACCAACTCTGGTGAGTATTTTGACACCTCCTTCAACTTGCATGCAAGATAAAATTTGTTCATTCTTTTCTACGGCACAAGTGTGAATCAGAAGTAGGGAGAAGTTACTGTCCATCATGAACTGCAAACATTTGCAATATTTAAAACAGTTGCTTAATCACAAGGTGTATTCTAATTCCATTTTGTGAGGTCTTTCCTGGATCAGAAATTAATCCCATTCTAGCAACCTTTTTTAGACAAATATGAAAAGTGTCATCAAAAGGCTTCAATAAAACTTATGGATAAGTCTTTAGGCCTATCAGGGCACTACAATCAAGATTTCAACTCCAAATCACCAATTTCTCACAGAAATTTTACCGTATGTTTAAGAGCATCAACACCAAGTCTTCCAGTAAGATGCCCTGAAGTTACTTGAGAAAATATTTCGAATTATTTAGAAAGAATTACAAATGCTTTAGGAAGTAACTACCTATAAAATGTCAAAGCCTTGGCTGTTAACTCTGGTTTTAGCTTAGCTACTCAGTTTGCACAGCAAAAAGTGATGTAGCTTTGCAAAGTATAACATCTGGGCTAGCAAACTGGGTTTTCACATCGCAACTAAAACTCTGGTTTAAAGTTATAGGCTTTCCCACAAGTTCTACAACAGCATAGAGACAATCCATGCTAAGATCTGTTCTTCCTTGTAGCTCAGATCACAGGACCACGGGATACCTTTCTAGATGTATTCAAAAAGAGACGTTGTACTATAGTTTTCAGTAACAGGATTTGTGAACCCACAAAAGCATACTATTATTCAATTACCTAAAGCATAGCTCCGTGCTGTAGAATTAACTTTAAAGACGAAGCTACGAAAGCTCACAGTGTCGTTCTCCTGCTAATTTGCATTGTGGTCGGTTAACACCTCGCTGTCTTAACGTCCATTTGGGGAAAACCTGCTGAGGGAAGTCCCAAAGCCACAGCCCTGCCCGGTGAAGGCGGGGGGATCGGCTCGCTGTCCCCAGCCCCGCTGTCCCCACAGCTCCCGCGGCGAGCAGCCCCGTCCGGAGGCGGAGAGCCAGCCCGGCAGCCCTTCGGCCGGCACCGCGCGGCACAGCAGCGCCCGCAGGGACACCCCGCGCCGCTGCCACGGCGGGGCCGGGCTCCGGCCATGACCCGAGGCTTCTCCTCGCGCCAGCCGGGCGGCCCGAGCCTCCCGCCGCCCCTCAGCGCCCACCCCTCCGGCGCGTCCTGTGCACTCCCAAGCGTGGGGAAGGGGAAGGAAGCGGGGGATCGCGAGGAGCAAGCGGCCGCGAGGGTGAACACGAGTACCGGGAGCGCTGCCCGGCTGCCTCAGACTCACCTCAGCCTCCGCTCCGGCTCGGTTTAGCAGCCGCCATTTTGCCCCCCCCGCCCCGGGCAGTTCTCCGCAGCGCAGTGAACGCCGGGAGCTGTAGTTCTCTCGGGAGTCGTTCCGTGCCATTTTCCGCCCATCCCTCCCACACAGAGGGAAAGCCGAGGGGGTCACAGGGGATGAAGGAGCGCCCCGGGTGGGGACAGCCTCGGGACACGGGGACGGATGAGCACTGAGCACCGCCAGAGGCGGGCGGAGGCCACTCAGGCGGACCACAGCTCCCAGAGATCCTTGCGGCGGGGGCTCGTCTGCTCCTGGGGGCGGTGCTCCGTGTGTCACGTGCTCGGCCCCGGGTGCCGGGGGCGGGAGCTGGGGCAGGAATGGGGACGGGAGTTGGTGCCGGTGTCCAGCGGGGCCGGGCTGCGTTTTTGCCTGGAAAAACTGACCGACCTCCACCTTGATACAACCCACTTTCAGACAGTTGTCGGGAACAAGAAGGTTCCCCTGAGCCTCGTTTTCTCCAGGCTAAAAACTCCGAGCTCCCTCAGCTGCTCCTTATCAGATTTGTGCTCCAGCCCCTTCCCCAGCTCCATTGTCCTTCTCTAGACTCGCTCCAGCCCCTCAATGTCATTCATGTCATGAGGGGCCCAAAACTGAGCACCGGATTCGAGGTGTGGCCTCACCAGTGCTGAGGACAGGGAGACAGTCTCACACTATTGCTGATACAAGCCAGATACCATTGACCTGCTTGGCCACCTGGGCACACACTGGCTCACGTTCAGCCACTGTTGACCAGCACCCCCAGGGCCTTTTCCACCAGCATGTTTCCAGCCACTCTTCCCCAAACCTGCAGTGCTGCATGGAGCTGTTGTGACCCAAGTGCAGGACCTGGCACTTTGCTGTGTTGAACCTCATGGTCTTGGCGCATCGATCCGGCCTATAGCTCTAAAAGCCCATTTCCTGTTGTAGTAGTTCCTTCTGAGGGAGGACATCTCAATCCACTGAGTTTCACTGATCTCGGGTCTGCTTCTGTTGCATCTGTTCAAAACTAGCATTTCATTTTCTTATGCTTTTGAAACTACTTGAAATTTTCACTAATAGCAGAAACAGGATAAATGTTTCACTTGTGTTGCTTGAAAATAATCCCTAAAAATGTGAAACTGAGGAGATGAGATGTCTACACGTCTCGCAGCTTTCAGCGGTATCCAAAACATGTTAATTTGTGAAAATTGGACAGACTATCATGTGTGGGTGCAACTGAGCAAGTTAAGGGAGTAAACTGAAGTCCTTCTTGTTCGTTTATATTATTTCTGAAATACAGCTTATGGCTTTGAACTCTTGGGGCCAAACATAATGAAAGTGATAAGACAGAGTGAACAGTCAGCCTTCCATAGATATATGTATGGAGTCACTGCCTGCAAAGCAGAACACGTTGACATTAGCAGACAATTTATTAAGGTTTCTGCCAACAACACTCAGAACTGGGATATTCCGTAGAGCTACATTTGCCCTTTGTCATTTAAGTATAGCTGGTGATAATAATCCTCCTCATTTTCTGAAACCTAGAGGAGAGTTTTAATTTCTTTTTCTATCAGCCAAAAATTCAAATGTATTATTATGGTCTCAACTCACGTCAGCTGCAGCTTTAGTTCAAAGATCGTCCTTCCAACCATCAGCTACAGGCAGTCTGCTCTCTTTACTGAAGTGTTTCATTCCAGCTCTTTGTCTCATTTTTCTATTATCTGTGCATAAGGGCATGCAGGCTCCAGCATTCTCGTCATGCCATATGGTTTCAGCAGAATGCTGGCAAATAGTGCAGTTGCTAGATCTTACTAGTTGTCTAACCGAGACAAACAGCAAGCCAGGCTGGAGTCACTAGTCACAGATATTAAATGTAACACTGTGAGTAACATCCTGATTTCTCTAAAACAGTTTAAAACCTATTTCAGTTGCCTGACATTACAGTTCCTGTTTCTATGATGAATACCCTTTATTCTCTGAGGGTTTTCAAAATGTTTTCCCCCATTTGTATTGTTTTACAAACATCTGTGAATATGGAGTAGCCTTACAAAGCTCAGATAACAGAATAAATACAGTGTTGGAATTGAGGTTTGCTTGAAGACAGCTGATGTGTTTTAAAGCAGGCCTCTTTTATGACATTATTACATAAACCATGTGGTATCTAATATTCAATAAAAGTCAATAAAGCCTTTAGCATAATTGTAGTGCTGTTTTTTAAACAACTGTTTTCCTAATTCAGTTTCAAAACAGAGGAAACAGCTGTAGCCTATGAATATGTATGTGTTGATCTCTTATAGCTTCCATTTATGTTATGTAATGGGTAGCAAAATTAGTTGTGAATTACAAGAATTTTTCATTTTAGTGAGGACATCAGAAGAGTATCCATATACCTTTCTGTCCAACACCAATTTTTTATTTACTGTCAATGAAAGATGGACCTGATCCTTTGACCACATCTAGGCTGAGAATCAAACTATCCAGTAAGATTAAGAGAAAGTTGAATTGCATACATAAAACATGCATGGCTACTTTGCAGCCAAACTATCTGGTTTTACTCCCCCTCATCCCAAGCCCATCTAAGTGGACCAGCCAGTTTTGCTTGAATATTTCCTAAATCTCTTGGAGCAACAGTTTGTACAGATGTTGATCCACATATGTACAAAACTCCACAGCCCAAGTGACCTGCTTTTACATTTATTTAAAAAGTGATGGTCATCATTTTGGAGCAGGTCCAGCAGATGGCAACAGAGGTAATTGGAGGGAGGTGGGCCTCTTCAGCCTTGAGAAGAAGAAATTGATAGGGGACCTTGGCAATGTCTATCAGTATCTGAAGGAATTTGTCAGAGGATGGACCAGACTGTGCTCAGTGGTGCTCAGTGATAGGAAAAGAGACAATGGCCAGAAAATGATGCACAGGAAGTTGCACCTGAATATGAGGGAGAACTTCTTTACTGTGTGGGTGACTGAGCACTGGAACAGATTGCCCAGAGAGGGTGTGAAGTTTCCCTTACTGGAGATAGTCAAGAACCATCTGAATACAATCCAGTGCCATGTGCTCTGGGATGACCCTGCCTGAGCAGGGAGGTTGGACCAGATGACCCACTGTGGTCCCTTCCAGCCTTACCACTTCTGGGATTCTGTGATTATTACATTAGCAGAGCTTTAAAAGATTTCACTTGAGTAGTATCTAAAGTGTGAGATAGAAATATCTTGCTTGGCGGCCAATAATGAAATGTGAATTGCATGAGTAATTTGGTAGCAGCAGTTCTATGTTTTCTAATTGGATTGATAATTCACCTAAGACTGCAATCAAATGGTCAGTGTTTGCAGCAAGCAGCAAAAAGTACTTCAGTTTGAAATGCTTATGGAGGTTCAAAGGGTATCAGGAATGGTTATTTAGCCTTAGATGGTCTAAGAGAATGATCTCTTCAAGGAGTTTTAAAGAAAAAATCAAAGAAAAGTAAAAAATCCCAAAGAAATTAATGTACCCCAACAACAATATAATGCAGGAAAGACAGAAAGTTGGTGTTACTTTTATACCCATGTAGGAAGGATACTGTGAAGTTTAATGTTGCAGAAAGAGAAAAAGAGATAAGGAAACATACAGTACTTATTAATAAAAATGAGTAATGGCTGGATTAGTGAACATTAATAATCCAGTTGCTGAACAGTTATAATCCACTATAACATTAATTTCAGCTTTCAATAGTGAGAAAACAAGAGTTTTCATAGCAATGACTTAATTGCTTGCTAAACCACCTCTAAAGAAAGCCACTCATAAGCATTTCATGAAATGAAAATGAAACATGTTTAAACTATATAATAAGACACCCAATAAATAATCTCTTGGTTAATATATGTTTAGTGATGTATTTTTCCAACCTTGCATTTTTATGGTTGATTCTATAAATGGGTAACAATTACAACATTTTATTACCATCCCAATGTAGTTGGGATAAAGCTGATGGTAGAAGATGTTGATGGTAGAAAATGTTTCTACCAGCCCCATGTAGCCAGTGCAAAAGTCTAATGGGGAATGGAGCTGACAGTGGATTATCGTGGCCTGAATGAAGTCACGCCGCCTCTGAGAGCTGCCGTGCTGGACGTGTTGGAACTCCAGTATGAGCTGGAGTCAAAGGCAGCCAAATGGTGCCACAATTGATATCACTAATGCATTTTTCTCAATCCCTCTGGCAGCAGAGTGCAGACCACAGTTTGCATACTCTTGAAGGGGTGTCCAGTGTACCTGGAATTGACTGCTCCAGGAGTGGAAACACAGCCCCACCATCTACCATGGACTGATCCAGACTGCACTGGAACAGGGTGGAGCTCCAGAACACCTGCAGTACATTGATGGTATATGTCATTGTGTGAGGCAATACAACAGAATAAGTTTTTGAGAAAGGAAAGAAAATAATCCAAATTCTTCTGAAAGCTGGTCTTGCCATAAAACAAAGTAAGGTAAAGGGACCTGCATGGGATATGAAGTTCTTGGGAATAAAATGGCAGGATGGATGCCATCATGTGCCTGTGTAGGTGGTTAACAAAATAGCTGCTATGTCCCCGCTGACTAACAAGAAGGAAACACAAGCTTTCCTAGGCGTTGTGGGGTTCTGGAGAATGCACATTCCAGGTTATAGTCAGCTTGTGGGCCCCCTCTATCGAGTGACCCAGAAGAAGAACCAGTTCGGGTGGCACCTTAAGCAACAAGAGGCCTTTGAGCAGATCAAACAGGAAACAGCTCTTGGGCCTGTTCAGACCAGCCATGCAAAATATACTCTACACTGCAGCTGGGGAGCAGGGCCTCACTTGGATCCTCTAGCAAAGGGCCTCAGGAGAAACCCGAGGTCGCTCCGAGGAGCCAGGGTTATCAAGGATCAGAAGCCCACTGTACTCCAACTGGAAAAGAGATATCAGCAGCCTGTGAGGGGATTCAAGTGGCCTTGGAAGTTGTTGGGACAGAAGCACCTCCTCTTGGTACCATAGTTGCCTGTGCTACGCTGGATGTTCAAAGGAAACATCCCCTCAATACATGACACAACCAGCACTGCGTGGAGTAACTGGGTAGCATTGATTACAGAGTGAGCCCAAATGGGAAACCCAGTTTCGCAGGAATCCTGGAAGAGGTTATGGACTGGCCAGAAGCCAGAGATTTTGGAGCACTGCCTGAGAAGGTGGCTCATGCCCAAGAAGCACCACCATATAATGAGTTACCAGAAGATGGAAGAGGCTATGCTTTATTTACTGATGAATCCTTCTGTGTGATAGGAAACCATCGGAGGTAGAAAGCTGCTTTGTGGAGTTCCACACAACAAGTCACTGAGGCTGCTGAAGGGGAAGGCCAGTCAAGCCAATTTGCAGAAGTGAAAGCCATCCAACTAACCCTAAGGGTTGCTGAACAAGATAAGGGGCCTGTACTCTATCTCTGCACTGACTCCGGGATGGTGGCTGATGCCCATGGGAGTGGCTGCAGCAATGGAAGCAGAGCAATTGTCAATGGAGGGGTAAACCCATCTGAGATGCTGCACTGTGGCAGGACATCACTGCACGGGTAGAAAACATGACTCTGAAGGCATGTCATGTGCCCAAAGGTCGTGCCACTGAAGAACTTCAGAACGATGAACAGGTAGATAAGGCTGCTGGGATTGGAGTGGCTCAGGTGGACCTAGACTGGGAGGAAAGGGTGAGCTATTTGTAGTCTGATGGGCCCATGAAACACCAGGGCATGTAAAAAGGGATTCCACATACAGGGTTTGTGATTGAGGGGTGGACCTGCCCACAGAGGCCATCACACAGCTTGTTCAGGAATGCGAAATGTGTGCTGCAATCAAGCGAGCCATGCGAGTGAAATGTCCTTGGAACAGAGGGCAGCGGCTGGGTTTCCCATATGGTGAGGCCTGGCAAATTGGCTGCTTTGGATCACTGCCATGAACACACCGAGGCAAGAGCTACATCCTGACCATGGTAGAGGAAACAACTGGCTGCCTGGAAACATATCCAGTAAACCATGCCACTGCTCGAAACGCCATCTTAGGCCTTGAGAAACACATTTTGTGGCCTCATGATACCCCAGAGGGAATTGAGTTAGGCAATGGGACTCACTTTTGAAATAACCTTTTAAACTCTTGGGCAAAGAAACATGGCATTGAGTGGATGTATCACATTCCTTATCACCCACAAGCCTCTGGAAAAATTGGGAGTCATAATGGACTGCTGAAGACTATGCTAAGAGCATTAGGTGATGGGGCATGGGATGCAAATTTAGCAGAAGCCACTTGGTTGGTCAACACTGCTAACCACCCCGGTCCTGCCCAAACAAAACCCGTACACACTGCGGGAGGAGGTAAGGTCCCTGTACTACACATAGGGAAGGGGTTGGAGAAGTCGGTGTGGATTTCTCCTCCCTTGAGGTAAGACAGACCCATTCATGGGATTGTCTTTGCCCAAGGACCTGGGTGTACTTGGTGGGTAATGTGGAAGGATGGGGTGACCCGGTGTGTGCCTCAAGGAGATTTCATCTTTGGGGCACAATAATCCCTGGTGTAAGTTGTACGTTGTAGGAAGTAAAGTAGCAGGAATGACATGAACTGATGAGAATGAATTTTGTGAGGAGCAAGGAGAATGCAACAATGACCTGAGCTGGGCTGCTGTCAGTGCCCGGTTATCAAGTGTGCTGCTTCTCCTGTCCTGACCACCCATCCTGATGACATGGAACAAAGTTATGGATCTGGACGGGTGGAGGAAGCCCATGGAATGGGAAAATAATATTTGTCTGTGAAAGGATGTGGGATAGTAGTTAATGAAAATCTGTGTTTGGTATGGAGATTGTTTAGAGGCGTACTTTAAGCTGAATGCGTGGATAAGAATGGATTCCAGTAATGAGAAATAAATAAAATGGAACAGTTGGAAGATATATAAATTATGTGGGATTTGAGTATGACTCAAATAGTATGGAATAAGGATGGAGATTGTATTGGGTCTGACTGAGGCAGAGCTCATTTTTCCTTAGCAGCCCCCACAGTGTTGTGCTTTGCATTGGTAGCTGGAGGGCTGTTGATAACACACCAGTGTTTTGGCTACTGCTGAGCAGCATCAGTGCTTCTCTCTAACATTCCTCCTCTGCCTCATCCCATCAAGGGGCTGGGAGTGAGTGAGATCCTGGGAGGGGACACAAGCAGGCCAGCTGACTCAAGTTAACCAAAGGGATATTCCATACCATATGACATCACCTCAGATATAAAAGCTAAGGGAGGGAGGAGGGATGGGGAGCATTTGTTGTGTAACAATGTTTACTTCCTGGGAAGTGGCTGAACATTGATCACCAGTAGGAAGTAGAGATTAATTTTTGTTTCCCTTATCTTATGCACTCACAGACCCTAAACTGCCCTATCTCAACCTAGCGGTTGTTTTCTGTCTTATTTTTCACTCCCCTGCCCTGCTGGGGAGTGATAGAGCAGCTTGGTGAGCACCTGGCATCCAGCCAAGGTCAACCCATTACAGCTTACTAAACTGCAGAGATAAAATCTCCAGGGCCTGTGTTAGGACTTTTACTCTGTCATTGTTAATTCTGTCGGGAGCCATGGAGGATGCAAACTGACGATATTAACCAGCCGTGAAAAGCAGAGCAGAGAGTTCATGCCAATTCCGCCCCCCAGACCATCCAGTAGTTCCTGGCTGATATCACTTTTTCTTTCCCCAGTCTTGTCTCAAGTGAGAGTTCTCAGTGACAGCTCTGCTCACTGGGACGACAGCTGTCAGAGGGACAGCAAAAATAGATTGGAATGACTGCATTTTTTTAGAAATTCCCAGGAAGTGGTGAGCAGCCACTGACAGAAAAGCCTTGCAGATGTCTCAGACCAAAAATCTTAAAATTGCAGCCCAAATCCCCACATACCTTTCAAAACCACGGCCATATATACTTGGAGAGTTAATTCCCCGTCAAAATTAAAGATGTCAGTATTACAGAATCCTCAAGGGAGTAAGAAAAGTTCTCATATGATGTATATCTACACACATATGTATTTAATAATAAATAATACTTTACAATTCACAGATGTTTTATTCCTAAGTCATTAATTGCCTTAAAGGTGCCTTGCAACAAAATTATTCAAACTGAGGAGACATTCTTATTCCATTGGATTACATATTTTGCATCCTTTCCATCATCAGGAGTGTCTATGATTTTTCTGGCAGATTGAAGCAATCTCGATAGATTTTATTTTTAGAATAGGCAATGTTTCTATAAAGTAAATGGGGTTATAATTCTGTATTCAAGTGAGGTCTGTGTTATTAAAGTTTAGCTTGTCCAGCTGAGGGCAGAAGGAGAATTAAGTAATGAAGTACACAGCTTTCACCAAAGGAGTGGATGGCAATGGCAGGTCTCAAACACTCCATGTGAAACTCAGATTTCCTGAAATGTTATCTCTAAGGAGAGCTAGGCATGTGCAGAGGTCCCAGCTGATCACACTGCAGTATTTTATTCTCCAAAATCAGTGACTTTATGTATTATTCAAGTTCCCATCCATTCTACTTAGCTACTGATGTACCCTGGCATATTGTGTGGATCTTAACTTGAAGTGTTCTCTCCCCTTTGCTATAAAATAGGAAAATAGTGTCAAAACTTTTGATTACCATAACATTCAAAAATAGAATCCAATTACTCTTTTCCATTTTCAGTCTTGGCTAGATTATTTTTGTTTGGGAACCAATTAAAACCCTCTAGAAAAGAATGAATGTTCTCCAAGAATCTTTGCTTTTGCTGGAAAAGCTATTTATTGTGTGTCGTTTAAAGTACTGACAACAAATAATGAACATTATGTCCCATAACATTTTTTTTTTCTTTTTCCTTGGTTTCTAAGGCTTTTGCAATCACACTGGCCAGTCTCTAACAAGTTGGGAACCAACAGATCAATTTTAGCCACATTAGACAATAGTAGAAGTCTCACAG
Organism: Orthonyx spaldingii; assembly: GCA_013397795.1. NCBI lineage: Eukaryota > Metazoa > Chordata > Aves > Passeriformes > Orthonychidae > Orthonyx > Orthonyx spaldingii. Next base: position 39,630 of record VZTJ01006603.1, read on the forward strand.
GTAAAATAGTTCTGGTGGTTTTGTGAAAATCTGTAAAATGGTAGGCAAAAGTGAACTGAATTAATGACCTCACTGAGAGAAAAAAGCCTCACATGAACTTAATATTTTTTTGTGTTGTTTGGCCTGGCCGTACTGCGCATAAGAGCTACAGACACAACCAACAGCAGACAGCACAGGTACAACACCAAGCCAGGCCTGACTGTGCTTCTTTCTTCCCAGATGGCAGTGAGGGAATGTGGAGGGTCTACTAAAAGTATCATGGAATGAGATAATGATGAAAATAAGAGAGAAATTTAAATCATCACAGTGCAGGTACAGGTACAGGGATGCAAACCCATGCAAAATCAGGTTTTGCTGGCTCCACTTATCACAGAAAAAGATTTTTTTTCCTGTTAATACCTTTTGGACAGAGATATGTTATATCCATTAAAATAACCAAATAAGTTTCTAAACACCTGTGGGTGACAGTCTCCACTGAGTAAAAAAAGACTTAATTTCCTATCACAGTGGGCCAGATTCTCAGCCTGTGTGAACTGGCAGGATTAATGTGAAATTAATTGAGTTGTGCTGACCTAATGCCAATTTTCCTGCTGGTTTAGGATGTTAAAAATACTTCCAAGGAAATGCATAAAATAAACTAAAAAATTAGGCAGGAATGTGTTTTGAGATAATAGACATAAAATTGTGTTAGGGAGGTAAATTATCAAAACTAAGTACGATATTCACCCCTTTCTATCCCAAAACATTTCTCAGGTGTCTTTACCCGCTGTCAGGAAATAGTGTCTGTTTGGAGAGAAGACCTGGGCTGGGACAAAACCCTGAAGCCTGGACACAAGGAGGAGACTGGGGCTGTGAGGAGAGGTCAGCGACACCGTGGAACACGGAGTGGCACTGGGAGGGCAGAACCTGGGAACCCCTCTTGGTTGAAATGCACAGGCTGAAATGCACAATCTGTGCTCACTGCAGCATCCTCCCTCCTGTGCTAGGAACAGACACTAAGGCACAGAAATCCCCCTGCTCCTCTGTTGATACCTGATCTTTGTAGGAAGTGCTGGCTAACTGGAAGTGCTGGGCTTGGGGATAGGCAATGAATGTCTTGGGTCAATTCACATAATTTCATATATTTTAAAAAATAAATTCCTCCCCTACTCCAACTGCAGGTGAGTCCAGAAGATTTTGTTTAGCTGTAGTATAATGTTTAACCCACTCTGTCTTTTTAGATAAGTTTTGAAATAATCTACTTGGAGCAAAATCTGCAGGATATTTCGTTTTGGAAATCATCGTGTAGGTGTAATTTTTTTTTTCTATTTTTTTGCAGTCATTATTCTTTGGCACATACATCAGATTTGCATTTTCCTGCAAAGTTACAGTGTGGGCAATGGATAAATAAGTCACAAGCTCTATTTAAGAAATGCCAGGAGGTGGCGTGTGCCTACCTAATTTCCTCCTTCAGACTCAAGCACAGAGTTTTGCACTGCAATTGCCTGATCATATATATGCATTTGCTTCCACTTGGACTTCTGCCACGTTTTAGGTGCATAGCAATTAGTGTTTACCAAATGAGAAACTCTTCTCTAATTTGTTTGCTCATTGCTGTTCAGTATGTGCCACAGTGGAGAATTTGTTACCTCTTCAGATTTTGCTTTTGTAACTTAATTTCCTTGTGGACTTTTGCCTTAGTGCTCATCAATACTTATCTTAGTTCCTCACAAAATGTACATGCTAATTTGCTTTTTCCAGCACCTTTTTGAGATGACTAGATAAGACACTTTTACCTTATTTAAATTAAGGCACAGGGAGATTAAGTTTTGGGACACAGAGTCTGCAATGCAGAAAACTTTTTTCTTTCTGGAATGTGACAGCACAGAAACCTCTTTCTCGTGAGAAGAGTCTATTTGTTTGTGTATACCAAGATGAAGGTGTTCGAGCTCTCATGAGTCCAGGTGGCCAATTAGCTGCGGGAGGCGTACAGCTAATGGCCAATCAAGTGAGAGTCCATTTTGTATATAAAAGCTGAATTTAATAAATAAATTAACCTCTTTTGCCACTTGATCTCGCCTCTCCTTGTTTCGACATCCACTCAACAGCGACACTGGAATTTTGTCTAGAAGGGCAATTGTGACTGCTCTACCAAGTGACCCCTTGCAGAAGCAGTCATTGTCAATACCTATCCACTAATTTCCAGTGTCTCCAGAGGTTTCCCCTCTAGTCCTGTCTCCTAGGTCTAAAGTTCATCCTCTTTCTTAATCACTCGGCACCACGAGTGGAGTGAACATTGTTGCTTCTTTCCTTGAAAAATTGGAAAAAGTGTAAGTAGTTGCTAAGGGTAAGATAGGGTTTTTGGATTATGGGAAATGTGGGCAGACCCACAGTTCAGGGGAACTAAGGAAGAGGAGAGTAGGTGGAGGCAGAGCCCCTGTGGCCTAGTGTATCTCAAAGCCTTCCAGAGTCATACTAGCATCACTCAGTACTCCTTGCCAAAGCCCACCAAAAAAAGAAAATAAAACAACCCAAAACCACAAAAATACCCCCAGGGGAATTCCCCTGCATGCCTCACAACCCCTTGGTCTTCTCAGCCCCTTCATGAATTTCTCATGGTTTTCTTCAGTCACCCCCTGCTTTCCTTTTCCTCACTTCCTGCCCACATTACCACTGCCATCAAGCTGAATTTTGCCTACAGAGCTGAAATACTGATCAACAGCTGCTGCCACCCAAGACATATATTTTCCAATCAGCATTTAGCATCCTCTCCT
>VZTJ01006603.1:42489-268434 GCA_013397795.1 Orthonyx spaldingii
CTCTCCTCTCCTCTCCTCTCCTCTCCTCTCCTTCATGTATTTAGTTATATCAATATGCCAAGTTCATAAATAGAAAGCTGTGGTAAAAGTGTTGCTTTATCTAGTTTGTGCTGGATGCAGCAGCCTGGGAGGAGGTCATGCCCTGACATGACATCTGTGACTGCCAAAATCTGGAACGGGTTTCAGCTTTGCTCTCAGGTGTGCCAGCTGGTCCTGCGTGCTTACAACCTGATTTTGTGAGCCATATGTCCTTCATTAAGGGTTCACATCAGGTGCCACCCTGAAGACAAAATTCCTTAGGGCCAAAACTGATCAAAAAGTTGGCAGCCAGGAAGGCCAGCATTTCCACAGCTAGGTTACTGCTGTCTGTAAAGTGGCCTGATGCTGTCTATCATTCCCGTTCTTTTTCTTTAAGCACTGGAATTTATTAATTTTGCCCAGAGTGATCTAGAACTTGCACAGCCAAGTGCCATATCATGCCATGTACATCTTAGTCCCCTGAAGCTTATTCCTGCTCTCTTGGAACAAATTAATCTGACTTTCCCAAGCTAATTGGATGCAATGAAAGAGTGAAGGACTGAGCATGTATTTGAGTACTATGGAATCTGACTGAAAAACCTAAACCACACAGAAAATATAAAGGGGACACAGTTTTAAAATGCAGCTTCTCATTGTTGCTGAACTCTAAAACTACTTCAAGAAATGCTGTTCAGACAATCACTGACACGGTTGATTTCTGACTTCACTTTGCCAGACAGAAGGAAATTCAGTGAAGTAAGCAAGATTTGTATACATGTGAACAGACAAAATTTAGCTCTGACTTGTTCATCTGCTGTGACTGCAGCAGGAAATATTATCTGTTGCATGACCATATTCTGTTCTTTATCTTGGTACAATTTTGACAGAAGAGATATGACATTTATCCTGTATTTGACACATCTCTGGAAACTCTTTGAAGTTTTAAATAGAAAAATATCTATAGCCCTTTCTAACCAATCCTGCCACTGTGAATAGGTAATTACTGAGATTAAACAAGTGTCTCTAAATTGCTTATATATTCCAATTGCTTCTATTTTCTGCTGGCTTTATGATTGGTCTTCTAAAGAAAGCATAAAAGATATTTGCTTTGCTTTTGAAATAGCCTGCAGAAGATATGACTCTTCATTTCAGGAATAGCAACAATTTGTTGTTTCTGAGGAATAAAAACTTGATTTTGTGATCTTGAACTGGTTTTCACTTCAAAGTTTCTGAAGCAAGAGAGCTTGTATGTATTTTTAATCTTCTAAATTCCAATTCTCATAGCATTGAAGAAAATAAAAGCAGCAAACAAAAAATTCTGGTTGAGTTAAAATAATAATGACTCCTTTCTCCAAGAAAAGTGTCTTTGCTGAAAGGACATCAGAGTGCCTGGTCCTCAATCCTAGTAGCAATAATAGCAGTTAATTTTTTCTAGTCCTTTATATTGTACTGTTAGAGATGTTCTGTCCTTAATCTAAGATTGAAAATATGAATAAACCATGATCCTGCAGACAGATGCTCCTTTGACTTTGGCAGAACAGTGATTACATTCACAAGTCTCTGCAGTGCAAATGTGAACAGGACTCAGCACAAACCTTGGGTTTACTTATTTCTGTTTCTGAATTTTACTGAATTCTAATTACTGAATTTCTGTTTCTGTATTTTACTGAATTCTAGTTACTGAATTTTCCAAGAAGAAATTGTTCATTTTCTTTGTGGACTTTGTGAAAATTTTCTTTCTTCATTTCATTCATGACCCACAAAAAACCATGAAAAATGTTGCACAGTATTTGTAGTACTTGTACCTAAATTGTGAATAGTATATTTAATATACCTGAATACATACATTTAATACACCTGTGCCTAAAGGGAATTTAAATGAAGGATGGGGCAAGACTATTTACAAGAGTATGTAGTGACAGGATGAGGGGAAATGGGTTCAAATTGAAAGAGAGTAGGTTTAGATTAGATATGAGGAAAAAAGTGTTTACCCTCAGGGTGATGAGGCACTGAAACAGGCTGTCCAGGAAAATGGTGGATGCCCCATCCCTGGAAGTGTCCAAGGCCAGGCTGAATGGTGCTTTGAGCAACCTGGTCTGGTGGAAGGTGTCCCTGCCCATGGCAGGGGTTTGGAACTGGATGATCTTCAAGGTCCCTTCCTACCCAAGTTGTTTTATGATTCTATGATTATGCCTTTTACCCAAAGAAGCTGGACAGATTTTACAAATATAGACTCTGCAAGAATCTCTTTCCTACTACTTGCCTTCCAAACATTTGTCAGGTGCCTTGCTCATGATAATAGTTATTTAAACTGTAAATGGGTCAGTGAGTAAAAGGCAGTTGCATCATGCTCTTTAAATATCTGAATTTTGTGTTTAGAAGTTATCATCGTGTTTCTCTATGAAGACCAGAAAAAGGTGAATAGCTTTTTGCTTCCTTTACAGGGTATTGTTCACAACCTGTTGACATATGGAGAGGAAACCAATAAGGTGTGACATTGGAAGCACCATTCCTTGTTTGTCACATGAATTTATTTTTTTTAAGTATAGCCTTTAATCTCTATGTAATGTTTTGAATCTTCACAAGAACAAAATCAAGTAAATTAAATATCTAATTTTATCTTAAAGGACTCCTAGAAGCAGAATATCCTGTGTAACTATAGCAATATCCTGTAGACTTCTTACTTTTAATTTATGGAAGTGTAACTGGTTACTCTAATAGCAGTCATCTCTTTCCTTCCCACTGACATGGCTTTGTTGTTCAGATAAGTGCTTAGAATCAGCTGAAAAAATGGTGTGTGACTTTTACAGCGAGTTGTATTTTCACTCTGATGTGTAGTGGTTTGTATGCATCACTAAAATGTGTGGTTCCAAGACACAATATACTTTAACACCAGGAATATTACATGGCAAAAATTTATGAAGACGAAGGTAGGTCATCTGGAGCTAAAAGATTCCTTTTCAGGACCTTGGTAAAATTTTTCATTATGTTACAGAAAGGCCTGTTTAAAAGGCTTCTGTGTCCAAGACACAGGAGTGGGATTCTAATTTACCACATAATCACTCCCTTGGTGATTGTGCACAATATAGCCCAAGTGAGATTCATGTGAATTGTCATTTGTTTGCCTTTTACTAACATGAATCAAATCTTCAGAACTTCAGAACCGTTCTGTAGACAGATCTGTCAGGTTTGCCTTTTTCCCTCCCTCATTCTTTTCCTCCTTCCCTTTTCTGTGATGATATTCACTCTGCAGCTGGAAAATAATCCCATCATGTGTTGCATTAGTATGACTAATCATGGATGACAGTACTATATCTCTGTGGGTTTTGGAAACAGAAAAGCTGATTTCACAAGGGATAAGGCTTGAAAAAATGGAAGTTCTGTCTTAGACTCATCTGGTCTTTCATGTTATGGTTAATGGATCTTGTTATCTATATTGTAGTGTAAAAGGAGAACATTGCTCATAGGACATGTTTTTTACTTAGACCTAATCTAAAATTTCCTTTGTTTGTAACATGCAAATAATTTTAAAAAATCAGTTATTTAAAACAAGCCACAACTATCAACATGTGTGTTGCAGAGTAACCCACAGCTATGATCAAGAAGTGCTGTGCTCTGGTGTAATTCTCAGCCCCTTCAGTTATTTCCTGGCCATCTTCAGATGTCTTGCAGCTACAAATACACTTGCAAATAAATCTAACCAGGTTTAGCCTCTACAGGCATAGGGTAAAGTGTTTGCTTGTCTCTGCTGAGAGTTGATGTGTGTCACCCACCAGATGTATTCACAGCATTTGCAGTCTAATCCATCTTCAGTGTGATTTACACTGGCAACTCCATTATCTCCAAATGCAGGAGCTCATTTTGGATAGTGTCCAAAGAATTCATTTGAATGTTTGATCTGACTTCTGTCAGGGAATCTAAACATGTTCTGGTCCCGCACAAGTGGGCTGTGGTCTCAGGCATCATCCTACAGCTTCATTGTTGCTCTTTTTGTATTTTAAAAAGCTACAGAGAACAGGCCTTAGTTTACAACCAGTGCTCGTGCACTTGATTCTTAAGTGAAAGCTGAGTGAAACACATTTTTATTGTATTAGCAATAAAAGTTTTAATGGCAGTATTAAAAGTAAACTACGTACATTTTTTCCTGGTATTGTATAAAATACAGAAGATTAACATCTTCTACTACTTTTAGACAGATATTGGTCATCAATTGCAAACTTCTGATACAATTACTCAGTCACTTTCATTTTGCCTCTACTTATTATTGGCTCAGAAGGTACTTCAGTATTCCCTGTACTCTTGTACTCTTTCAAAGGGTTGGTGGAAAACATTGCTGTCACATAATCAAAGCCTTTTGCAAGGGAAGCCTTTATCTCCCTGTTTGACCTTTTTTAGAGAAAAAGTCTTGCATAAATCCCTCTTCTCTCCCAGCCATAGTGCTGTAGAAGCCATGTGCTGTAAGAGACTTAGTATTTCCTACTTCATCAGTCCCATTCCACAGAGAAGTGGTCCATAAAATTACACCTTTCCACTTGACTGACAGCACACTATCATTTTGCTCCCTCACATAGAGCAAGACTTCATAAAGCAAAAGCAGGAATAGAAATAAATGAAGGAACAGGTTTTTTTTCCAGGAACTCCATGTAGTGACAAGAAGCAACTTTACTTACAAGTCAGAAGAATCATAGAATCACAAAATGGTTTGGGTTAGATTGGACCTTAAAGATCATCTTGTTCCAACTCCCCTGCCATGAAAGGCAGTATCCTATATTTGAAGCAAGTCAGAATTCAAAAAGCCCCAACAGTTGTTTGACGTTTATCCTTGACATCAACCTTCATTTTACTTCTTAAAGAAGACTAACAAATTGAAGGACTCCAGCAACCTTTCACCTTCAGTCTTTTAGGCTTGAGTTAGGGAGTTTTAAAATGGCTGTTCACAGCTGATGGAAATGGTTGAGGTTTGTGGTTTCCTCATCTGAGGTTGCTTTTATTCTCCCACAACATTCATTAGAAATTTATTTATGTGATGACCTGTCCAACCTGAAGAGTATTTTCCCACAACTCTCTGTGTATTTGAAATGCTTGACAGATAACAATTCTGATCAGCAGAGCTTGAAAAGATCCTTTCTTTAATTCTGAGAATAGATTACCATTATATCATTAACTAAACTGTAGATGGGTGAAACTATTGGCAGGACAAGATAGGGGACAGGAGGTGAATTAAAGGTTGGCAGAGAAGTTCAGGAATAACTTCTCTGTGCTGCTCCCTGAATGTTATCTCAGGCACAGCATTTCCTCCCAGCTATGTCTCCAGCTGTGATGAATGTCTGGAAAGGTGACCTACTTACATTCCCATCCCATTCCTTGCTGAGGAATAACACCCAACAGATCAGGAAACTGCTACAAGAAATGAAAATCGTAGCTGAACACTCATGCTGTTTAGGTGATGTGGTGGTAGATTTCCTGTGGTGATGAGTCTGGTGAGAAAAGAATTGAGGGCAGTAACTGATGTCACCCAGGCTGCTCTGCTGTGCCTTTGAATTCAAAACGACAAGCAGCTCAAAAAAGCCACCCATTACAGAACTTTTCCCCTAATGTGTGAAGCCTCCTTAGGTTTCACACTAATTCAGCAAACTATGGAGTGTACTAACAAACCTGGTAGTAAAGACTTCCATGTTTATAAAATAAATTGTTACGGATGCATTGTTGTACCTGCAGAAGCGAATGAAGCATGTTGATAAAAGATACACAGTTCCTCATTTGTAACACACTGACTCACCCTTTTGTGTTGCACTGAGTGTTAGAGCACTTCAGATTGTTCTGATAACTTCTGTCTCTGGAGACAATCCAAGAAAGATGAAGCTGGGGTGAGAGGAACATAAAGGATGAAAGGAACGTCAGTACCATTCTTTTATCACCCACTTCTACTGATCCTGCAAAAGCCTGGGTTTGGCCCCATCAGCAGCTCTCAGGCACCAGGGAGGCTTAAGACCATTCTCCACAGTACATCTTCCACCCTTCAGGGACTGCTGTTTGAGGGGAGTAAGGGAAGGGGACAGACAGGCTGCAGGACACTGTGCCCGCAAGCTGTGAGGTACATTTAGAACTGGGAGATGAAAAGCAGGAAAGAGTTCCCAGGCTTGGAATATTTGCATTTCACAGAATAAATCCCCAGTGTTTTGCCCGCAAGGAAGAACTGAAATTTCAGAAATGTTTAAGGGATAGCAGCAGCCCTCTTCCAGGCATGGATTCTGCCTTTGCTAGGGCTGACCCAGTTCTGTTCCTCCTTTAATGAGACAGTATCTTACTAGAATAACAACATATCTCAGGTCATACACAATGTCCCTTGCCATTGCTAAGATTCAGAATATAATTTAGTTATAAATATAGCTATTAATTTCACGATCTCTAGGGATATGCTGAGACACTGATGGCTAATTCCTGCATTACTTTATGATGTAAGTCAGGTTGCAGAAACATTATTATACATTCTCTAGTTTAGGTTAATAAGTGTATTTGCAAGAAATAAACTTTATATCAGAACATTTTGGCACAAATGTACCTTTCCTGTTAAACTTGTTGTCTTGCTGAAAAATATAGTTTGTATAAAGTACTCTTGTCATAAATAAATATATTCTCCATGAGCAGGGACTCAGGACTCTGCCACTTCCCTTCTGTGTTCTTAGGGGCATCAGTTCCTGTGTTCCCCATATTTGGGACAGGACCAGTAATTGCAACATCGTGTATAAAGAACATTCTCTTCCACTGATACAAAGAATATGTACTGGAGAAATATATTCTGATAATATTGCAAACTGGCCATCCTCCTACCTCCTATCTTGGCTGTTATGGTGCATGTAGTGTCAGTGATCCAAGCACTAAAAATGTATTAATCTGCTGTGCTTATTTTCCTGCTTCTCCCAAACCATGAGGCTGGCTTAACTATCATAAGAATTAAGCAAAAATAGCAAGAATTAGATTTTTCTTATTTCCTTCAGATATTTGAGACTTATTTCAAACTTTTAGTCATGGCAATCATGTGGAACTCATGGCAAGCTTCTTATGTGGAACTTTATTTCTAAAATCCCGTAGCCAGGACTTTGCCACACAAATAACGCTATAGAATCATGGAATGGTTTGGGTTGGAAGGCACCTTAAAGATCATCTGCTTCCAATCCCCTTGCTGTGGGCAAGGGACACCTTGCACTAGACCAGGTTGTTCAAAGCCCCATCCAACCTGGCTTTGAACACTTCCAGGGATGGGACAGCCATAGATTCTCTGGGCAACCTGTGCCAGTGCCCTATTATCCTCACAGTAAAGAATTTCTTCCTAATATCCAATCTAAACCTACTTTCAGTTTGAACCCATTCCCCCTTGTCCTTTCACTACATGCATTTGTAAATAGACTCTCTCCACCTGTCTTGTAGGCTCCTTTCAGGTACTGGAAGGCCACAATTGGATCACCCCTAAGCCTTCTCTTTTCCAGAATGAAAAATCCCAATTCTCCCAGCCTTTCCTCATAGGAGAGGTGCTCCAGCCCTCTGATTATTTTGGTGGCCTCCTCTGGACTCACTCCTAAGTGCTGAGGTCCTCCCTGTGCTGAGGACCCCAGAGCTGGATGCAGCACTGCAGTAGAGTCTCACCAGAGTGGGGCGGAGGGGCAGAATCCTCTCCCTCTCCTGCTGCCCACGGGGCTTTGGATGCAGCCCAGGACACGTTTGACTTTCTGGGCTGTAAGTGCACGTGGCTGGGTCATGTCCAGTCTCTCATCCAGCAGCATCCCCAAGTCCTTCTCGGCAGGGCTGCACGATCTGTCCGCTCATCAAATCCATCTCTCTCCCATTTAGAGAGAAGGAGGTTGTGAGGATCTGTTGTGTCAAAGGCTTTACAGAAGTCCAGACAAATGACATTTGTAGCCCTTCCCTTGTCCACTGATGCAGTCACTCTGTCACAGAAGGACATTGGGTAGGTCAGGCAGGACTTACCCTTGGTGACGCTATGCTGGCTGTCCCAAATCACTTCCCTGTTTTCCAAGTACCTTAGCATGGCTTCCAGGAGGATCTGTTCGTAGTCTTCCCAGGCACAGAGGTGAGGCTGACAGGTCAGTAGTTCCCAGGGTCCTCCTTTCTACCCTTTTTAAAGACAGGTAAAATGTTTCCCTTTTTCCAGTCACCTGGGACTTCACCTGACTGCCATGACTTTTCAAATACCATGAAGAGTGACTTGGCAGCCACATCAGCCAATTCCCTTCGGACTTATTTCTGGTTTCACTTTCTCAATGATGTCCTCCAGCTGCTGGTTGCTCTTCAGTGTCCCATCGGGCATCACAAACACTTTGGTACCCAAAAAGATCTCTTCACAGTCTTCCAGTTTTTACCTTTTCATATTTGGCCCATATCTAGTCCGTCATGGCTGTTTCTGAGAAGCATTGGGTCAGTCACCGGGAGGTTCATGTCCAAATGGATCTGAATGAGATATGACTATTCAGGTTAGGCTCCTTAAGGAATCCATCGACTTCTAGAAGCCTTTTTTGGGAAAAAAGTTTGATATGAGGTCTTCAGCCTCAGTCATGATCCACTGCCTGGAGGAGCCCACCTTGAGCTGCACCTTGGGATTCACCTTGAGCAGCAGGTTAGCTCTCCTGAAGCCCATGGTTGCAATGTGATTTGCTGCCCTGCTTCTTCCTCTTGATACTGAACTCCACAATCTCACGGTCATTGCAGCCAAGGTTTCCCCCAACATTCACATCTCCAGCAAGGCCTTCTCTGCTTGTTAGTGTGAGGGAGCAGCACACCATTCCTTATGGGATCCACCATCTTTTAAGTATAACTTCCATTCTTCTTGTGTGATAAAGAGACTTAAATGCCTAAAATACAACCTTCTATCTTCAAGTTTTGTAGTAGAAGAATTGCCTATAATGATTAACTAGGCCAAGATGCTTATGGAATATCATTTCATTAACAGAGGTTCAAATTTGCATCACTGACAGCAAAAATGTGCTTCTGAAGCTGTGGAACACTGCAATTGAAAAGAAGGGTTCAGAGGTCATTTTGAATTTATAATCACAATTGATGTGAAGTACAAGTGAAAATCAGCTGATGCACACTGCATGCTGCACAGATCTCTCAGTGAGACAGTATAAATTCTGTTGGCTGCAATAGGGGAAAAAAATACTGCACTGCTCTTGTATAGAAGTGGTTTGATCGTAACAACCATGTTGTAGGGAGATAGCACTTGCCTCCCACCCTCTCTCCTAACCAACAGGCAGCAGGAGCTAGAACTTCACTCTAACACGGACGTGCAGCACCACCTCCCGTTGGGATTGCTTTCTGCAATGCGATCCTTGCAGTTTCCCTCCTTCCTCCTTCCTGCCCCCTTGGGAAATGTAACAACAAACTGGGACAAGTAGCACAGTATTTTGCTTCTATGAATCTGTAAAAGTACAATTATTCTGCCTTCCTTGAAGGCTACAGGATCAATGTGCCCACACAAGTGGTGTAAAGAGTCGCCATTTACAACCCTCAGATTAGATAGAATGGTCCATGCTGGGCAAACTGCCTGTTGGAAACCTCTGCATGTTGGCATCCCAGGAGTACTCCAGACATGCCAAGACCTCTGCCGTGGTTTAACCCTGGCCAACAACTAAACCCCACACAGCCACCCGCTCTCTCCCCCAGCCGGATGGGGGAGAGAATTGGAAGAGAGGAAATGAGGAGACTCGTGAGTTGAGATGAAGACAGTTTAATAGGTAAAGCAAAAGCTGAGCACACAAGCGAAGTGAAACGAAGAATTCATTCACCACTTCCCATGGGCAGGCAGGGGTCAGCTATCCCTAGGAATCCATTTTGCATAACAGTGACTTGAGAAGACAAACACCATCACTCTGAACGCCTCCCCTTCCTTCTTCTTCTTCCCCAGATTTATGTGCTCAGTACAGCACCACATGGCCTGGAATATACCTGTAGTCAGTCGTGGTCACCTGTCCTGACTCTGTCCCCTCCAAATTCCTCCTGCACTTGTTTCTGTGAGGAGCAGAAAAGGCCTTGGCTCTGTGTGAGCCCTGCTCAGCAATAACTAAAACATCCCTGTGTTATCAACACTGTTTGCAGCACAAATCCAAAACACACCCCTATACCAGCTGTAACCTTTATTCCAGCCAAACCAGTACCACATCTTAAATGAAAATAGGACTGGGAAACTGAGGTGATTCCTCTGTTGAGAGGTAAGAATGCACATTTAGCTGCTTTGCCAAGGAGGCAGATGTAGCAGGGAAAGGAACCTCTTAGATTTGATTTGTTACCATCAAAAAAAAAATGATATGGGTAGCAGGCTTGTATGGAACTGTATTTTTCATATAATTCAGTCATCCTGATGATGTTAACTCACTGTAATTTAAATTTTTTTTCCTTGAATTTCACTATTTAGGTATAAAGATAGATCCTTGTTTTGGGCTGGACGTGTCCTTAACAAACATTAAAGGAATAAAAACTCTGTCAATAAAGAGGAGTTTTTCTTAGAAAACACTTAAAGCCTGTTAGCGTATAAACAGCAAAAAAACCCAACATGGATACATGAGGCATCTACAAATATAAATAATCAAAAAAGCCTAGAAAATTTTAGAAGTTTCTAGAGACTATGTAAGAATCTCTTGTAATTTTGTCTGGTTTTGTGTAATACTGTCAAGAACTAGTACTCTTTTAGCAGCAAGGGTTAACGGGTATCATCACAGACTGACTGGCATAAATAGGTATTTTTAGGCTGTTTCTTCTCTCACACACTTTCAAATTAGTTGTGGTCCTTAACAAAATAAAAAAAAAACCAAAAAAACAAACCAGAAACAAACCCTCAATGATGAGGCAGTATCTATAAATAATCCATAATGTGCAGATTCAGAAGAAAATTTATTCTCTGTATGGCTCATTTCTTTCAAAAAGAAACATGAGCGCAGAACTTTGATGACTGGATGCTTAACTACTCAACCTCCTGGCTGACTAGATCCTCATAAATGCATTATTTTTCTGAGAAAGTCCTAGTGGGAAAGGTTTTTTTAGAGCACTGAACTCTATGCTGACTTTCACTTATGGAACAGAATAAAAGTTTTTCTCTTAGTACAGAGCCTGCTGTAGGAAAAGGTGAGTAAGTGCTTTTAGGTAGCATGAATGGTATTGTATAATGGTATGATCATAATTTTATTCTGCTACCAAAACAAATGACACTGCAGGAATTCAAAATACTTTGCATGTTATGTATCACAATCCAGTCTTGTGCAGATAACATACTAGAGTGCCACAGACTGATTTAGACTTTAGAGGAAAAGAGTGGTTCAGAGTGTGTGTACCAAACTTTTGGTCATGGTCTCAGAGAAATAAATCACTTTGTCATTTTTATTTTGTAGGCTATTAAAAATGTGATGACTAATTAGAATGAAAAAAATGAAGCTTCATTATTGATTGAACTGAGCTGCATAATAATGCACTATCAAAAGGATTTGGGAAGAAAAGATGTATTAAATTAGTAACACTAAACTTGAAAGTTTCTAAAAAGTGCATATAAATAATTAATCTCAAAGATTATGAAAAAATAAAAATAACTCAAATATTGTGAACATGTGCGGTCCTTATGCAATCAAAAATCCCAGAGAAGACAGAAGTTTGCCTGTGATAGGGAAGACTTCAGGGCTTAGGAAATGAAATCAGATGGAGGAAGAATGAGCATTTTATTAAAAATGATCCAATCTGAAAAACCATTTCTCAAGTTGAAGCTGTAGTCTAATCTTTCCTAATAGACATTATTATTTTCTAATCTTGTTTTTTGCACCTTACTCTTTGAAACAATAACAGTGCCTTAGGAAGGAAGATGATACCATAAAAGCTTGCCATTCTAACTCCTTTAAGTCTGTTTGTCTCCTGTAAAATGGATCAATGCCCATGACTTTATAATCTGTGTTTTTGTTGCATGAAGCAAAGAGATAGGAGGGAGGTAAGAAGTGTTTAGTGACTTTTCCTCCACTGCCCAGCTCCAGGGAAGAGAGAAAGTCACATCTGTCCAAAGGTGTTTTGCAGGGCAGGTAGCTGCACACAGCTGTTGTGCTTGACAGACCCCCTACTACTCCCTTATTTCTAGCGAAGTTTTGTGCTCTGGTTCATGCCTTGAACACTGAAATGACAACTGTCTTCTATTTTCCCAGAACAGCTCTAGCAAGTCCAGCAGAAGAAAAAGTTCAATTGAAGGATGAAAGCTTAAAGTGCTGAAGATAAACCTGGTAGGCAGAGAAAAAGGACTACGAGACCTGTGATTCTCCCCATCAATAGCAGCTTGCAGCTGAGCTTGAAACAGAGAAATCTGTCAACAGCTGCTATGTGAGTTTCAAACAAGTGTTGAAGTGTTCAGCTCCTCTTGAACCCTCTGCCACTGCTGTAATCTTTCTCAGTCGCTTTCCTGCTTATTTATGGACTTGAAAATATCCTGGTGGCCCTCTTGCTGAAAGCCCATGTAATGAGATTCTGTCAGCTGTACTCTGTTCCTTGTCCCTCAGATGAGGAAAATGCCATCCTCCGGAGCAACTAGTTACTAGAAAACACTGAAATTAATGTTGAAAAAAAAACCCCAAACCCAACATTTTCATACACACATAGGACTGTGTAAGAAGAAACTACAGTTTTTAATTGTGCTGTACGTGCTCAGTGACTATGCAAAAAAGAAAAAAATCCTCATCATGGGTAGTTGTTGCAGACTTGTGCACTCACCTTTCGTGACAGTTTGTTGAGAGGAGCAGGCGGATGGAGTGTAACTGTTGTGTAAGAAGCTTATGCTCAGATGTGCACAGAGGAGAAACAATGCTTCCTCCCTCCTCTATCTGTGTCTCCCTCTTGGACCTTTTCCAGGTTGGTTTTCATTTGTTTGCCATAGGGGTAGAGGAGCACATTCTCACTTGCCCTTCTGAAATCCTCCAGATCTAAGGCAGAAGC
Source organism: Orthonyx spaldingii (assembly GCA_013397795.1). Classification (NCBI taxonomy): domain Eukaryota; kingdom Metazoa; phylum Chordata; class Aves; order Passeriformes; family Orthonychidae; genus Orthonyx; species Orthonyx spaldingii. The sequence goes on from VZTJ01006603.1 coordinate 55,477, forward strand.
AATAGGATTCACAAAAGAGCACTAGTAAGGTTCAGTTCAAGCAAAAATCACAAACCTTTTAAAAGAGGAATACTAAAATTATTTTTTTTTTTACTGTTTTAGGTGATGATATAAAAATCTATGCAGATACAGCCTTAAAAATCAATAGAGGAGCCATCTAGTTATTGTCTCATAAAACATGCTGTTCTTCATTAGTGATTGAGTTTTTAGAAATACCTGTGAAGACTTTTCTGCTTCAAAGTGCAAAATAAATTGGATTGTATAGAGCATCAGCAGTCTTAGGCAAAATTAAGCTTCCAGGGAGGCTTAATGACAGAGGACATAATGGTATTTAAATTACTGGGCCATAAAGGACAGAACTATCAACAAGTGAACAAAAAACATAACCCATGAAGAAAATTCCCAGAGCAAAGTACAGTTATTTCATCCCATTAAGGGATTCAGCTTCTTCTCTAATTTTTGAAACAGATGGTATGACAAGATTGGCAATGCTCTGCAGCATGAGCATCATCTAACTCATTCAGAGCCGAGCTGAAAATAACAAAATGAAACTCAGCATGGAAAAAGACTCAAGCTAAAAGATCCATGAGTGGGGAAAGAAATTCAAAACAAAGAGATGGAAACAAGAGGAAACCTGGAAAGCAAGTGTGCTAAAGAAGGCCGAGGAATGGGTGGCACACAGATGATGTCCACTTAACCAGGTGAGGGGTTTCAGCTATGCAGCCTGGAATTATTCAAACTGGAACATGACTGGGATGTTGTGACTCGAACTTGTACATTTAGCTAATGAGTTAGTGATTGCACAGCTTTGAATGGTGAGAACTCACTGGAGCTTGTGTTTCTACGCCTTTGCTAAAATTTTCCATACCCTCCCGACCTTCTCCAAGGCAGACATGAAGCACCATATTTTATGGTTCAGAAAGTTTGTAAATTCTGTCAGAGTTGCAGATTGCTCTTTTTCCTCAGCCCTGTGGGAAGGTCTGATCCAGTTCCACAGTGCTGCCTTTGGAAACACCAGTGCTGAGCGCCGCGTGTTTGTGTGTTTGTTGTGAACAAATAAATATTCATCCAGTCCATCTGTGTGATCAGACAAAGTGACAGAACGCTCCTTTTCTGGCCAAAGTGTTTGGGGGATTTTGTGTCTTTCCTGATTATTATCTTTTTTTAATTTTTGGCAATACTTCAGCACTTACTATACATTACATTCCCTCAATACATTTGGGTATGACTGGTTATGTGTAGTAGTTGAACATATCCTTTACTAATGTTCATGTGGGTGAAAAATGGAGCTAATTAAAATTTATGCAGAGATTTGATGGCTGTGAGTAATTCCAATTTTTAAGTTTCAGAACTTGTGGATTTTGTCCTTTTACTGTTTGCTTCCTTAACATGTGAGCTTCATGTTGAGACCAGCCAAAGTAAAACCAACAACGAAATGAAAGAAAGGTATTTAAGGCAAGAAGTGTCAGCCCATGGGATCTGTCAACCTTTAGGAAATTTGTTCTGGATATTTAGTAGATTTAATTTTATTTATTTTGAAAGAAAGATTATAAACATACATGGTAAAGAATCAGAGTGAAAATTATTTCCCTTTTCCATTCAAAATATAAGAATAACAATGATTATCTTGGGCCAGGGTTTAGATTTTCCGTTAACACAGCAGTTACCAAGGAAAAGCTTTGCCCTAAGTTTGTGAAAAATCATTACATGAGTAACAGATATTTGATGTTTCCTGAATAATACTTCATGTTCCAAATTAAAAGTAGCCTTTTACAGAAAGTTTCTCTTTCTGACTTGGTTTCAAGTCATTACAGTGACTCATTAAAATACATTGTTTCTGAAAACTTCTGAAAACTACAGCAGCAAAGGAAGTGTCATTCAGACAGATCATCACCCATAAGGTACTGCTTTGCAATTTATGTGACTTCTACAACACAAATCTGTGTTTTGTTTTTAAACCGACAACGTGTCTTGGACTTCAATTTTTTTGCAGCATGACAGGCAACTCTGAAGTGCTGGGAGTTGCTTTGGCTATGTGGAAAGGGATGATCATGGGGCTACATCCCATCGTTGCCTCTCGGGATTTAAGTGCTGCATGTCTGCCCTTGTCAGCACAAAGGTTCACCAAGGGAATTTGTGTGTACAAATGGAAGAAACTGCTAACAAACCCTCATGGTGAATTTAACAGAATGCAGAATATGTAACATGCTGGTTGGCTGGACAGGCCCTTGGTGGATAAATGCCTGTGCTGAGGCAGACGGCCTGGGCAAAGACATTGGAAGGTTGCAATGGTGTAACTGCAACAGGAATACAGATTGGAGAGGAACACCAGGTTAAATTTTACCTGGTGCTTGAGGAGACTTTGGTCCAGCTGTATCCCACTCAGGACTATGCCCTTCTACCTTCCTAGAAAGGCTAGAGCCTTTCATTCTCTCCTGCTCCTGCTTTTAGACACTCATTATATCCCTGGACATAGATCTAGGTTAGTGTCCTGACCACAGTCACAGGAGAAGATTTCACATAGTGCAAAGTGTAAACAGGTCAAACTGAAATCCTGCTAAATGAGAATATTAGGAGTATTTGCTACAGGCAAACATAGCATTTGCCTAACAAATCCAAAACTGTTCATACTTCTGTCATGAAGATCATTTTATTATTAAAAAAAAAAAAATTGGTTTGTTTTTCCAAATTGCCATGTTTTCCTGATCTGTTTGGTCAGCTTATAAGCTGCAATATCAGATGAGGAATCCATCAAGGGTGAACCAACCAGTCTGTGCTGAGGATGGGACCTCCAGATGCCCTGAGCTGCCCCCTGGGAATGTCACTGTCCCTGCTGCCTCCCTCTGCAGGCAGGGGAACCCATCCTGCTGGAACAGGGCTCAGAGCAGGCAGGGTAGCAGGCTGCACACAGCCTGCCCTTGCTGCAGTCCATGCCCTAGTGGGGCTGGGATTCCCAGGGAATGGAACCATGCCTCTAACTAGTGGAGCAATGTATCAAAGCTCAGGGGATCAGTATGATCTCCTCTCCCATCAGCAGTTGGACCATCTGAAGCACTGCTGGCACTGCTAAACCTCTGCTTGCAAAGGGAGCTTGTTCCTGGCAGGTTTGCTTGACTGAATAAAAAGTTAGTTGCTTGAATTTTTTATTCCCACTGCTTTGAAAGTCTGTTTGTTGTGACACCAGTACCAATCACTGCTGTAATACCCTCAGTAAACACAGTGGTGTCAGGACAGAGGGGAATTTCACACAGGGTGGCTGGACTGAAGTCTTTCCCCTTCTTGCTGACTGCCTGGCTGCTTTCTTCCTCCTCCCTCCTTCCCTCTCAGTCCCCAACTCTCTTTCCTTCCCTCCTTTCCTTTATGAAAGGATAAGTATTCCCTCTCCAATTCTTTCTAAACTAAGGGGAGATATTGCATGCTAAGTTACATTTAGTATTTTGGCTCTAATCTAACCAAAACACAACCAAGGAGGGTTTTATCCTCCCCTGGAGATCTTTATGTGACTCCAGGGACTAATAATGAATACTCAGCAGCTCAATTATGTACTATGGAAACAGAGGTGGATAATCCAGGGGAAAGAGAAATAAAAGGCCTAATCAAAGGAAAGAGATAACTTGAAGATAAGTGTGATAGAACCATGAAACAGAGAATTACAAAAGGCTCTTCCAGATTGCAGAAGTGTAGAGGAGAAAGATTTTCCCTACAAAAGATAGAACACTGTGAAGAATAGTCACAGAGGTCAGGAAAAAACATTCCTGCTGTCATAGGTATGGCCCTCCAATTAAATGATACTTTGGTGTTTGTCCCACTGGGATGGAGATGTCCATCTGCTGCCCTGCTCCCTAGACATGGCTCATCCATCCCACCTAGGACAGCTATTTTGGAAGCAAGAGGTGCCCTACTCCCTGAACACTTCCTCAAGCCCAGGCTGTCCCTGTATGGAGCATGCCCTGAGCTGGTCCTGCCTCTGCTTCCCAGGGAGTGTGAAACAAGGAGCAGACCCCTGCTTGCACAAACTGCTGAGCCTCTCCTGGCTGGGATGGCTGGTGCTCTCACATCCATGTCATCTGCAAGGAAAATGAATATGCCCTGCCCCACAAATCTGACCCCACAAATAACACATTTGACTCACTTTTTAAAGCTGTAGAGCTAAATTAAATGGATTGCCCATAATGAAACCAGCAGCAATGAGTAAAAAGCTTTCCCAGCTGAAAAACATGTCTGTTAATCTCCTTTCAGTTCTCTGTGCTGTTCTGCAAGGTGTCTGATTTGAATTCTATTTCCTTAACACATTAATAACAGGACACAGTCCCAGATAATTATTCTTTCTTTGCTGTTGGAAATTAAACTGGAAGTATTTGAGCCTTCTGTTCCTGTGAAAGGTTTCCTTGCTGGGTCTTGGGGGACTACACTGAAATTACTTCGCAGATTTTCTTCCTTGGTTTGGAATTTGTGAATGGTCAGCAGGTGTTTTTCAGCCATCAATCAGGAGCTGTAATTTAACTGAATTATTTATATGAGATACCCAAATTGTGGTTTCAATTTTTTTTAAGCAAAAACTGTACAAGTAAAAGCTGCTTTCAGATTGAAATATGATGTTTCAGGTTTTGGAATTGAACTTGAGTGGCCTTGCAAAATACATTCACCAATCAGCTACACATCTGGGGAGCATGCCCCCCAGAGCCTCTCTGAATTTAGAAATTAAAAATCAAAATCCATTTACTCAAGTCCCCAAGCAAAGCAATTTGGACTTTGATTTCTTGTAGCATCTTTTGGCTGATTTATGCTATGATTAAAATTTTTGTTGCTGATGATGCATTATGCATGCAATAGCTGATGAAATAACATCACAGTAAAATCTAAAAATAGAGTCATTCAAGTATCCTTTAAAGAAAACCTGACATGAATGCTGGCTCACACATCAATGAAACTGAGCTGCAAAGGCACATTCCTCTTACCCACACTTCATGCAGGATTGAAAGCCCAGACAGATCCCTGTTGTGCACATTTCTACCACCTAAATCTCAGAGGTGATTTGATTTGATTTAGTTTAATTTAATGAGGCAGGAGGAGTTCTTCTGTACAGCACAGGTTGATAGTTTCACCCATTTTGTCCTTTCCAGTTCGTGTGTTGCAGTTGGCTGGTTGTGACTGCTCCTCAGCAGATCTGTGGGTACCACCTCAAGCCAGGGGTAACATTTCAAAACAGCTTTTATTTTCCCTCAAATAAGAGAATGAAGCAACTCAACCTTTTTGATATCAGCAGAGGAAAGTGTCTTTCTCACTTTCAAGTTTTAAGCAGCCATGGCCTAAACATCTGTTCTCTGCCTCATTCATTTATTCACTCCTTGATTTGAAAATGTGCGTAGGAGGGTTCAGGACTTAAGGCTGATTCCCATAACCTGCTTATTGGTGTCCTAGCAGAAGGACTGGCTGCCTTCTTGAGTCATTGGAGACCCTAAAATCCATTGTTGTGCCCCCTTCCCTTGGAATGGACACCTCTGAGGAGGGGGGATCTCCATTCAGCCTCTTGCAGTGTGATAAGGATGGTAATGGGTGTGTGTGTGGTCAGCTAAAAGGAGCTGCACACGTTTTAATCTGTGTATGCACTGAGTGAACGTGCTCGGTGGGTGTGACAGTTGTGCAGAACGTGAGAGAGGATCCACTCATCCTCAGCAGCACATCACTTCAATTGTGCCCCCTTCATGTAGCTTGAAAGGGGAATAGAGATGTTAAAACATTATGGCAAAGGCATTCTTTAAGTTTAGGCACAGAATAATAGAGGTGAAACATACAGGAAACATGGATTATAACTGGACAAATTAATATTGTTTGGAAAGAGAACAGTGCTGGAAAAATCAGTGTGACTTCTGGACCCTTCCCCTCCTAGAACCCAAGTGACCGTCAAACCTTTTCCAGAGAGTGTTTTAAAGTTTGACTCCATTCTGACATTGCTTTCCTCTTCGGCCTAGTTAACCCTGAAGCATGCAGGTCTGCTTTTGAAGAATGCTTGGTGAGATTTATTATTTTGGCTTCAGTGTGAGATTAACTGCTGTCAGCACGTGGGGATCGACAGTGGGCTTTGGTTTTGAACACAGCAGTTAGAAACAGACCTGCCTAGAGAGAGCAGGGAGTTGACCTTGCAAACATTGTGCACTGTATTGAGTTCAGCTCACTCCTTAGTGACGGGGTTTATTTGTTTTACTTCTCTATCTTCAGCAGTGAAAGACTCTGACAGAATATCAATGCAATGGGTTATTTCTCAGGCATTTCAAGACAGCCTTCCCCTGCAATCGAGATTTCATCACTTTGAGACTTGCAAAAAAAGATTTTTTTCTTGCTTTTCCCTCTGCAGCACGTAGTGTCTGTAGCTGGATCATTTGAGGCACATTTGCAGCATTTAAGTAAGCTTTCACTACTTCACACACAGCAAAGGTACAGGCTTTCATTAAGCGTCTGTAGGACAATTAGCCTATTAACGTTCAGCAAAGCAGAGCTGACTTTAATTATTTCATTTGCAGTTGCTGCCTCCAGTGTGGTTTGTTTGGAATAACGCAGCCGTGGTAGTTAATGACCGCAGCACAGCCGGGGAGAGCAGCAGTGAGGCAGCCGTGCTTGTGAGCAAAGCCTTGAGCAGCCTCCCTTCGTGCCGTGCCTGATCCCCACCCTTTAAAACTGATCAAATGAGGGCTCCACAGAGCTGCACCTCCGCATCCAATATTATAAACGGTGTTTAAAGCATGCAGATTCGCCCTCCCGCTGGTGAGTAGCAGCGGCCGCAGCAGCCTGTTATTTAATAGAGTGTGACAGAACTGCTTCTTTTGCTCAGATTGTGTGGGTCTGTACTTTCAGAGCTGAAAGCTCCAGGTTTATTCCCCGTTAATGACAGCAGCACTGGTGCCTGCGCATATGCATTATTTACATAGAAACAAAATTAAAACTTTGACAGAGGAGAATATTTTAGGTAGATTGTTTCTGCTCTCAGGAAGCAGTGGGAAGCAGCGATGCCGTAACTGAGAGAATAACACAGTTAAATCCATCTTTGATACACCCAGAAGTGACAATGCAGTTTTGCCAAGGGTCAAAGTATTCTAGACCTGTTCCTAACTAATGAGCTAGAGATCCATCTCCCATCAAATAAGGTACTTCCACACTATGAAATTTTGAAAATTACATGAAATCCATAAAATGTAACTGCATCCTGATAATTCTTTTTAAATTATTCACATCTATAAAGAAGACAAATCCACCAGCCAGAAAGTCATTTATTTTTCTGTGAAACTGACAATTTAACAGTATGCAGTTGAGATTGCAGTAAGTTGGATTGCTTGCTGGTTTTGTCCTAAATTTATAGAAGTCTGATGAAAGCTCCTTTCTAGCCTGAAAAAGGAGCAGTTCTTCCCCTGATGTACATTCTTAAGCACTGGAGGAAAATATTTACTTTAAAGCAGCCAAGACAAGAATATCAAATATCTGTTGGGAAAATAATTTGGGCTCCTGAAATGTTAATAGAAATACAAAAACCTCTAGTATTAAACTCTTATAAAATTTTCAATAGTTTTAGAAGTAAAACTTATGGGCATATTTATTGGAAATTCGAGTCTATTATTAGGAAGGTAAAAAAAAAATATTCACCCATGCTCATACTATCTGCAAATGTGTTTTTATATTTGGACTCTGTTATTGAAGTACAGCTGTTTATGAAGATTTACATTGAAAATCTTTTTCTACTCTATTCCCTTCCCAGAAAATGGACTTTTCAGAACAAATATTTTTGTAAGACTATTTCAGGTAAGATGGCATTTCCACTCAATTATGTGAGACCAGTTCCCCAGCAGTCCTCAGGGACATGACAACCTAAAGATTGTTCTTAAGCATATCTGATTCTCACTACTGCCCTACATTGTGGATGTTTGTCTTGTTTCTCCCTTTCTGCATTTCTTGTACAAGTCTTGGCTCTGTTATGATCTGAATTGATACAATACTTCTGTTTCTAAAATAAAACATTTTGAATCCATTTTGATTTTACAAGTTAAATCCCAAACTACTGAGATGAGCCAGAATTTTGCTATGTTTTAAAAATATATACTATAGCTCAAAAATCTAATGGTATAATCTATGGCCCAGTTCTATTTAAAGTGTTACGTTTGTGCTCCAACCTCATTCCACTTAAATGATCTTTGTCATGACTGCTCCACCAATTTTGACTGAGAAAAAGAGAGCATAATTTGCTGTTTAAAGGCAAAAAATTTGGACTGTTGGAGACACACCTGGAGAGATGATTCTGATGCCAACCAGTCCCCAAGAGAGAGCAGTGTCCTCTGACTCCTTCCATAGGAGCCCAGTATCTGCACCCTTGAGGTTCTCACCTCAGGCAGGAGGACGTGCAGGGGAAGACAGTTCTCTTGGATAGTGTGTTTCAGTAGTTTAGGGGGATAAACATCAAATCCAACACTTCATCCCACAAACTGCAAATCCTTGACAGGTCACAGAACCATGGCTTGCTATGGTCCTGGTTAGACTCTTTACCAAGCTTTCAGTTTTTGGTGTAGTTCTAATAATATGTGAGATGCACAGAGAAAGAGACTGGGACCTCCTGTTCTGCATTAGAGCACAAAAAGGGTTCAACTAAAACCACTCTGAGATTAGCCTGAGCCTGTGAGGTGTTTTAGTACTGCAGAAACACAGTTCTATTACAACAGAATGAAATGGAACATTTTCAAAGCTGATCTGGCCAAAAAGCTGAAGATCACTTGTGTATGGGCACAATTAGCTATTGCCAGCTCAGGGAAGCACCTGTGAGTGTGATTGCACAGTACCAGGTGCTTCAGAGTGGCCCTAAATAGGGACAAAGCTGCAGACCTAAGGTCTCTGTGGGCATCTGGGCTCTGACACAGCACTGAGCTCAGTGTTTATGAAAAAAAAGCAATCAGGTATGACAAAAATCATCAAATTATGTTTATCACGGAAAAGGAGACAAATTCTTTTTTTTTTTTTTCCGAATGGTGTTTCGGTTTCACTGGATGCTCAGCATAAGTGAGAATTACACTGGAGGGCAGAAGTCTGCTGCTGCTGGATCAACAAAGCCTCTCTGAGTTTGGTAGCTGAATAATTAAGAAAGACAGTGCTTCCATCAAGCCTCTTTTAACCATGCATTGCTTCGGTGCTATATTTACAGCTGTTATATAATCTTAAAGGTTGCTTATGATATCATGAAGAAACCCAGCAGGTTGCCAGCTTAAATAATATTTTTTGTGTGTGTTAAAATGAGCTATCCATCCCTATTCATTTACGTTGTTACAGTCCTGGGACTTGGGCCATCTCCATTTTGGTTTATTTACAGTTTTATAATAAATTTTGCTGCAGTATGGAGCTAAATTATTTTTAAATACTGATGCAGATTGGATTATTACTCAAAAGTAGAACCAAAAATCAACAGATGTAAGAGATATATTTAAACTAATTCCCATTGCATCACAGCAGAAACAGGCACATGGCGTGTGGATCCTTTTTCCTGTACCAACCATCTGATCTCTGCCTGTGATCATTAATTTAGCACATGCTGAATTGTATTTTCAAATACATCTCAAAACAAATGAACACATTCTTCAGTTTTCGGATTCCAGTCATTCTGCTGTGGGTAGCCTTCATTTCAACCTATCTGGACCCGGACACCCAGCAGCATTATTTATCAGTGAAGTGTCTAATGGCCCAATTCTGCAGATGTTGAAATTATTACACGATGGTTGCATTTTGTCAGCAATCACTGAATGCCCAGGGTGGAATTTAAGAGCTGCTACAAATTGATCTCTGTAGTAGGAGGTAGGTGTTGGGACAAAGGGTGGTCAAACCATGCCACTGCCAGGGTTTTGGTGAGCAGCAACTTGTGAGTTGTTTTTGAAGTCCCACCAGCTGGACTTCTAGCAAATACCCAGTAAAATGATAACAAATGCAGATTAAACTGGGACTTGCACACCTAAAAGCCATGCTCCATCTTCGGTTTCAAATGTGTAATTCTAAAGAACTAGACAATAACAACTCCTGAACACTGTGAAACAGAGCAAATGAAATATGAACAAATGTACTTCTATGAGCTGTTCCCTTCACATTAGCAAGGTGGCTCTCAGGAGTCTGGTTACTTGCATTAAAAAGATGTGCAGTTTGCAACTTTTGTTGGAAAGGAAAACTGTCTGTCTTTCACGTGCAGAAGTCGCATATTTTTACACTTGATTGAGGTCCTTGCAGAGGAGTTTTCTGAGTCATGCAGCTTTTTATTTCACTAACAACAATATTGCCACAATGAGTGGTAATAAAACTACATGAACGGCACAAATATTTGAAACATTATTGGCAGGAAAGACTGCAAATTTGCTGCTGGCTTGTGCCTGTTCTAGGGCCTGAAAAAATAGACTGAGCAGCTGCTGCTGAGGGAGATGCTGACATTTGTATAGAGGCATGTTAGTGTTGGGTGGGTAAGGTGAGCCTTTTTAGCAATATTAAATGCTATCCTGTCTTTATGACTTCTCTGAGGTTCTAAGCTTGGAACTCTAAAGAAACACAGCTCTTTGTCTTCTTTCTTTAGCTACCACTCAGCTTCTGAGATAGTGGCAAAAGAATGGACAAAACATAGAATCCTGGAGACCAGTGAGATTTTCTAAGGGTTCTTAATGCACCTGTAGTCAATGGCATCATTGACAGCTGATAGGCAAAATAAAATCCCTATATATAACCCATTATTAAATTACATATAATGGACCTGTGCCTATTTTCTAATATATATATGAATGTAGCACTGTAGACCCCAGCAATTTAGACTTTAATAAATTGATCTTCATAATGAAGGAAAAAAAAAAATTACTCAAGCCTTATTCAGAGAAAATTGAGAAAAATTGAGATATATGTTGAGATATATAAAGATGACATTGAAAGTCTCCCAGAAAGCAAGGAATAAGAAGTAGATTACAAGAAGTTCAAGCTGTTTTAGAGAGCTGGTGAGATCTTCACAGTGGGACTGTCTTATTGCCTGGCAGAAAGGCAGCTTCTCCAGCCCAGCTGGCCCCTGTGCAGAGAGACATCTGTCCAACAGACAGAGCTGTGCCCTCCAGCTTGGGTGGGCACTCTGGAGGGTGTGGGGAATGAGAAAGATTCATGTGTTTGTCAACAAAGTTGGGAATTATTCCTCCAAGCAGCACCACAGTACAAAACATTTTAAGATCACCTATTACTTGCCCCAGCTCTTCCTTTGGTGGCCTTTGTGAGGCCATCTCATGACTTCAGCCTTGTGAAAGCACAAACCTCACAGTTTCTCCGACCTCTCAGCTTTCCTTAACCCAGGGGAGCTGCCATTTCCACAGCTCTTGCTCATCTCAGGTTTCCTGGTTCCTCATCAGAGGAGGAAGGGCACCATGTCAGGCACCTCCACCTACACAGAATGTGAACATTTCTATAGACCCTGCTCAGAGCCACGGTGGACAGCCAGTGATGAGGAGAAACTCTCAGTGCAGCCACCAGACCTTTGAGAAATGGGTGGCTTTCTCTTGCTGGCTGCTCTTTGGGAACACTCAGACTGGCATGGAGGGCTTTGGTCTGTGCCCTGCAGCTCCACAGCCCATGTTCATCGGGTCCAGAAGGGAAAGGGCTGCAGGAGAGGGGTGTTGCAGACCATCCACGGAGCTGCTCCTTCCCCTCAGCCCAAGACAGACACAGCACCAGTGACAGGAGTGGTCTCATTCATCCCCAGGCTCTGCTCGGCCTCTGCCCCTGGACACACAGACCAGTCTGAGAACAGCAGGCAGGGAGGTGGGCAGTAGCTGGGGCCAAGATTAAGAAATAGCAAGCTGAGGTTTAAGAACAGTTAAGGGAAAATGTGAGGTCTTTGATTTTAAAGTACAGTTCACAAGGAACCCACAAAATCATGGTTTTCCAGGCAGATGCATCACACCATCATCTTGTACAAATACTCTAGCCCTTCTGCAACCTAATTTAGAAGGAAGGTATATTAAGTGTGCTGGCACTGCTTTTTTAACAGCTATGAAAGCCTTTTTGCATCTCTTCAAAGAATTGCTGCTTATACGGGAAAACTGGCTAAGCTGCCTTTTGTTTTCAGATGAGCTCTGCAGTGGAGAGGGTGTGGAGGATCAGGCTATGAGGCAAACAAAAATCACCACCTCCACATGGCTGGGCTACAAACGTGCTAGTATGTTAGTAGATCCATATTCAAAATTCCGTGGTACCTAGTAGGATCAGGGCTGTGGACTGCAAGGATGTGGCAGCTAAGATCTGTTAAGTTTTTCAGTGCCAGAGTCCACAACTTTTCACTAACAGCCCCAAACATAAAAATCCCTTCCCTTCTGTGCATGCCATGCAGACTGACTGCTGGCCAGGTCTCATCCTGCTGCACAGTGGGTTCTAGCTCCAGGCACCAAGAACTTGCCTCAGTTTTCAGAGAAATTATAACAGGAAAAAAAATAATAACAAGCAGTGGAAAAGTCTGAGGTAAGGAGAGTAATGGCAAACTTTAATACAAATTACTGTTGCTCTTAATTCCCAGTCAACAGGTTTTGTGGCAATGCACCAGCTGCTTCTCAGCTGGTTTTAATGGCAGCTGCTGCTTTAACCCAAAGTGGGTTTTGAGGTGAGGCTGAGCTGCAGACAAGTTGATAAGCTTAAAATTTTAAAATTATATTTATCTCACACACAAAAATTGATGTTAGAAAGGAATTTGGGGCAGGGAGAAGGATTTAAATCAACAACACAGCCACCTAAAGACTAAAGGAAGGAGCCAACCTAGCTGCTAACTGATAAGAACGACAGGTAGGGCAGAAATAACTGGAGGTCTTTGAAGATTAGGAAGATAAACTGGAATATGCTCTAGGGAAGGAGGATGTGAGAAGAACTGGCAGATCCAGCGTAGCAAAACAGAATGGTAGTTGCAGCATTAGTTACATTTTAGGCAATACTGGAGATATCACCAGGTCTGGACAAAAAGGAGCAGGTCCACAGCAAATTGTCAGCCGTGCACAGCTCCCCGCTCACAACGTTCTTCACACTGGTGCCACCAGTGCTGCCACCAGACCCGACAGTGCCTGAGACCCAGTGCAGTGTTTGCAGTAACTGCATTGCTGATGAAAGCCCATTCTGAGCAAAGCAAACCACCTCAAAATGCCCAGACAAAACTGAGTCTCTGGATCTACTCGTCTCTTCTTCTGGCACTCCTGCTTTGGCACAAGGCAGTGTTTTTAACAGCAGGCTGCGGACAGCTTCCAGCTTCTCCTAAGGTAAGTGCTGTGTCTAAAGTAAGAGTAAATAATTTAATAAAGCTTCTTTCCAGAACTTGCATAAAAAAATCTCTATGGAATTGTTAGGTTGGCACTTAAGGGACTTTTTCTTCATACACACTCCCCAGTCTATTAACAGACTCTTAACAGCCCTCATTTATCAATAGAGAATTAAATTCTAACTTCACTGGGGCTTTCAGTTTTGGGGATTTATTTTTGGTTGATTGGTTGGATTCGTTTGTCTGTTTGATTGTTTTGGTCCTGGTGAGGACAAAGAGCAGTATGTTCAGTGTAAAAGAAAGGAAAAAAATGCACTTAACTATACAGGAGAAAGGAGAACCTGCCCCCCACAGCACATCACTGCCAAGGGAGTTAATACTGCTGATTCATTTTCAGGGCTGTTTTACTGGTGTGGGAGTTATACAAGAAGAAATAAACTAAAAAAAGCCCCATAAAAAAGCTACCAACCAAACAAAAAGAAAAAATTGTGTTTTGCTATTTCCTCTTGGAAATTTTGTATATCATATTGGTTTTTTTTTTTTGCTTATGTGGATGATGATTCTACCATCTTCTCCCCATTTTAAAAAGCAAACCCTTTAAAGGTGCTCTGTGTAATGTGTTAAATAACACTGTTTCAGGCAGGTGTCTTTGAGTCTATCTACTTACTACTGGGCTTACTGAGAAAAGACTAATAGCCCCTTTCAGACCTTGAAACCATAATTCCAGCAACGTAACTTAATGTCTTATTAGGAGGAAACTGTATAGTTGCTCTGGGAATGAGTAAAGGTCCCTCTGCCTATCAGGGTTTGTCCAGTCCTTGTACTTGACTTCCCCGAGGGCAGCCTCTAATTTGCTTTCAACAATCCCAACATTTTTTTTTGCCTTATCCACCTTGCTTTGGAAGAAATGCGCACATTTATGGGTATGTTTGCCAGCCTCAGACTGAAGATTGTTTTCTTTGTTTTATTTGACTTTCTCTTAGGAAGAAAATCCCAGGGCAAAACTCTTACTACAAAGCACACCCTGAGCTATGAAGGTGACCTTTCTCTTTCATTTTTCTGGAGTTTTTTTTTAAATTCATGCAGTGTCATCAGATGTTTGTCTTGACTCCATTTGTTTTGGTTTTTTTTTTTTTTTTTGAAAATAAAAAAGGAAACAAGTTACTTGTTTCTTCACTTTCCTTTCTCTTATATCACTATATGGTATCCTCATATATTGGAAATCTTATGGCACTGAGACCCTGACCAGTATCCAAAGTCAGAATTGGATGACGAAAATATGCTACAACAGGGTAGATTTTTAAAAAACCAAACCAGTAGTAATAAGTTGTGAAGGAGTGAAATGCATTTTTTTCTTTTGGGATTTACTATTGCATTAAGTAAGTCATTTGACACTGACATTTATGGTGAGATAGTCTTTTCTTTTTTTGCTGATATTTTCTTTTAGGTAGCAGATTTTCTTAAGAAACTTTAATTAAGAAACAAATAGAAACCAAAGTCTCATTTTATTTAATATGACAGGCCCACAGGATGTAGTTTAATAAAATCCAAACTTCTCGCAGAACATGTGAGCCCTGCCAGTCTCTGTCTCCCAGAGAATTTAATGACGTCTCCAACTGTTTTTTTGCACCAAAACACATCCCAACTCATCTCCTTCAAGCCAAACACTTTTACTAGTTTCCAGATTTTTTTAGATTAAAAATACTCACCTGAGAAACTTCCCTCAGTTTAAAACCGATAAAAGCTGCTTTTGCTATGACAGACCATAATCCACAGCTAATAAACAACCAGACTCTACGGGCCAAATAAACAAAAACCCTGATCATATTAGGTTCAGAAATCTTCAGTTATAGCAGACATATGGATTGGTCCTCTAATTACTTCTTTGGCTTTTTAAAATACTATTAAAACTGAATGAATGAAGCAGTGGAAAGAAAGATTTTTGATATGCTGCATAACTGTTACTGAAAGAAATTATTTAAAGGAACCATTCAGTCTGTTTACCTTGTCTTGACCTATGCTTAAGTTCTTTTAGCATGATTGCTAAAGAAAAAAACCATAGTTTCACATTCCTTGAATGTCATACTGCAGTGTCCAAGGAAAGTCCAGAGGCAGCTTCTCAGGCTGGAAGCACCCAAAGCATTTTAACCAGGAGCTGGGAAGAAGGATGACTTTACCCTGTCCACAACGTGTTGCAGGTGATGCCAATGGGGAAGGTTGCAACTTCCTTGCACACTTCTTCAACCCATTCTATTCATGGTTTCCTGGGTTGGAATAAGTGAAACTTCACGTAGGAACCAGATGCAGCTTGTGTGAGTCACAGAATGCCACGGCCAGGCACTTGCATTCAGGTACGACATACCTGGCTCCCACGTTTAGCATAAGTTCAAAACTTTCCCTGCTCTGCAATGCAGAGCAGTTGTGCACAGACCTGCTGAACAAGCTGTTCAAATACTGCAAACTTCTCTCTGTTTTTTCCTGTGCCATTTGAAGGTTGATTTATAGGTCCTCAGTTCTGCTGACGTCCATTCACAAACTTGCCTGGGAGCACTGCTTGGTCCAGTGTCCCCTGACACCCCGAGCCCTTGAGCTGTGGTAATTAGGAGTGGCACCTTGTGCAGCATTGCTGCTTTCACCTTGGGCTTTGAGGGCACTTGCAAGAAAGTTAATGGATTAAATCTGGCTATATAAAATTAGAAATATTTGTGCAAACAGCTGTTTATACAAAAATGAGAACAGCAGAAATGTTTTCAGCAGGAAAAGAAAGAGGTGGCAAATCATATTTTCCAATTATGGACCTCATTTGCACTGGATGTATCTCCATGAAAAAGCATTGGACTTACATCAAGCAAGTTTAATTGTGCCTTTGCCATGGCCCAGTATGTTTCTTTTTCATCCTTTCTTGATTACTCCCTTGTTCAACATGATTGCTAGTTTTCAATATGAGGCACCCCAATTGAGCTATTTGCATTCATTAACCTTTCAACCTGAATTTTGGATTTTGGTTTGACTTTATATCTTTATTTTTATTCTTTCTGGTCTCTTTCTCTGCTAAATTCTTTTCCTTCCTTCCCTGCCCCCTCCTTTCCATCTTGAACTAAAGAGAGTCAGATTTGACTGAAAGGAGCACGAGTTTTAAAAAGGAACTGTGCAAATGATCCCTTCAGACAAACTTACTACTGTTTTTTAGTACATTTATTTCTTGGATGTTGACAAGCAATTTTTTGCACTACTGCACCTTCCCTAAGGGTTTCTGCTTACAACGCTCCCAGATTTTTATTTTCCTGCTGACCCCCTATTTGTCTACTGACTGCAGAAGAATAGGCAGAATTTTATACCACTGCGTGGTTCTTCAGACCAATTCAAAGTGATACTTCTAATTGTGTTTCAGTCCTAATGTTTCAATCATGTTTCCTCATCCAATAGTTGCTATCAGCTCTGTCTGTTCTTGCAGTTGAATGTCTTACTTCAGTGAGAGCTGTGGGGACATAATTGTCCTTGTCATCCTGTCTGCCTTTGAATGCTCCACTGGCAATAGGGAACTACAATTGCATTTGGACTCCATGCAGATCCCTAATGATCCTGCTCCTCCCAATCAAACCCCTCTTCCCATTCACACGGTCAGGTGTTCTTCTTTGTGAATTGTTTCTCACTTTTGTTCAGATGAAATCTCAACCATCTTTGCTGTAGCTGCTGTACTGAAAAAGGACTTGATGGAAATCTCAGGTCAGCAGAGGGGTCCTGCCTCATGCATTTAGGATAGATCTATCTCACAATTGATAACAGGTAACAGCTACACCACTTCTGGCAACTGAGCTGGTTCAGGACACCTCTTCCCTAAGAGCACCACTTCCCTAAAAGCATCTCTTCCCATGAGGAAGTGCCATGGACTAACCCCAGGTGGGTACCTCCATTGAGCAAATCACATCAGCCCTCTAAAATATTCCCCAAATGTCTGAGATTTCCCCTGTTTTGTATTGTTTTCCTGTCCCCTGATGTACAAGGTCAAGGTGCTGAAACTGGGTGTTGATGCTTGTGATGACTTCTCGGGGCTGTTCCTTGCAGATGGGGAAGAGGAAGGGTTTGCATGGGCAGGAAAGAAGAAGACCAGTTATGAGAGGATAACTGTTCAAATCTAGATCTCAGTTTGAAAAAAAACCTCCACAAACAACCAAACCCCACAAAGAACCTTTGGAGACCTGAAGGAGGAGATGTGATGATCAAGCAGACTATTTGCAAGTTCTCAATCTGTAGAAACACATTTATACTCTTTCTGTTTGTCATTTCTGCTCTGGAATTTCCCTCTGGCTGGTGCTGTCTGGCCTGGAGTGATTTCAATCCATTGCAAAAAGCCTTTCTTAATTTTCCTGAGCTCTCATCTACTTTTTCTTCATTTATAATGAATAATTCCTCTTCCAGGGGAAAAAAAAATCCTTTTCCTTCTGTTCTGTAACAATCTTCTTATCATCTTATCACCTCCTGTGTGCCCTTTGCTGTTGGAGCCTGCATTTTTTATGCAATTCACAAATCAATGGAAGATACTTGCACATGGCAACTTGGCACTTACTTCTCGGAGCAAGAGCTATTCTTGGAGTAAAATTCCAAGCCAGACCAAGTGTTAAGAGATATATATTAAACAGGGATAGAAAAAAAGTGGTAACTCTGTGTTTTCGTAGTTTGTAAAAAAGACCTTTTCAAATTGTCTTGGTAACATGAGAGGAGATGACCCCAGCTGCAGAATATCTGGATTGCTGGATTAGTTCCTGCTGAATGCAGGATCACAGCAAAACTGAAAACTTTTTTGGTGTACAGTAACAGATAGTTTCTTTATCTGAAAAACCTCCTCCACCAGAAAACGACATGGCATGGCAAATCTGTATCAGAACTGAGCAGTGTCCCTGTTGTTTCCTTTCAGCAGTTAAGAACATGAAAATGAGGATGCTGAAGGTTCAAACAAGTCTCAGAAATGCAAAAATTCTCACCCAAGGAGAAGGAAACCAATTTAAGATAATGAGACTGGAATAAACAGCTTTTTCCCTTTTTCTTTCCATTTTTTTCTTTTTAATTTTGCAGGTGAAGAAACTTATTTTTTAATGTGTACGTAAATACCTACCTAATCACACAGAGCTGTCACTTCAGAAAGAATAATATAAGTAGCAGGAGGCTGAGGATGGGACTCTGGGTGATATCAGCACGAAATGGGCAGACTGTTGTGGTGCCCAGGGCCAGGACCAGGATGGCAGGCACAGAGCTGCCCTGTTGCTGCTGTTTGAACATGGAGCCATTCTGCCTCTTGGCTTCTTGGTTTTCTCTTACTCCTGGAGAAGACATCACCTACTGCTTGGTGTTCAGCAGTTCCCTAAGCCTGCCCTGGGCCTCCTGAGTTCTCACCTTGAGAATATTTACTGTCTAGTGAAAGAACAAGTTGCAGAGAGTTATAAAACTCTAGAGAACCGAGTACAAAGAAGCAAATAAAGCATAGTTCAGATTTCTGTTATAGGTTGCTCAGTATAGGAAACTGTGACCTGTTATCTACAGCTCTGAGTACCAGATATTGCAGATGAGTTACTTTTGGATATTTTTTGCAGCTGAATTGAGTAAAATTAGCAAACAGCCCCACCTGAGTTGCTTTGGATGAAGGGTTTTTTTTTGGTTTGTGTTTTTTTTTAGAGAAAGAGAGAGAGAGAAGCATCTGCTTTTTAGACTGAACAAAAACCTGCCTTTCTGCCTGATGGTGTCAGCAGATATTTGAAATTCTCCTGGAAAAAAAGAGCCCATGAGTTTTTCTTAAAAACAATCTGCACTTTCTGGTGTCTTCTGAAGGAAAGAACATTTCTGCAGCAGCAGTTATTTATCAACTGCTTTGAAATATTTGGCTGGGAGATCTGAAGGAACAGAAGGTTTCCTGGAGTCTTGTACCACCTTGATCTGCATTTGCTGACCACCAGTGGCCCCCACTTGACTTAAAATCCTTACACACTCACTTTACTGATAGCTTGCACATGGTTTTTACCATCAGTGGTAGTCTCCAGCAGCCCAGGCTGTATGTGAAATTTGAATATTACAGATTATCTCTTTGGATGTCTTTGGTCTTGAAAAGCTTCTGTTCTGAAAGATGATGTGTTGGCAGTGGCCAGAGGTATCAGGCTGAGCTTTCCAGGCTCACTGAGCTCGCACCAGCAATTTGGAATATATCCTGTTCTTACCATGTTTTCCTGGTAAGAACTGCTCCTGGTCACAGGTAGTGTGTGGCAGTTCCTTCATGGTCAGTGTGTAACATTTATGAACACCGTGACTGCAGTGGGACTTCTGGCTCAGCTGTTGAAGTGAGAAGGCCAGCACCTACCCTTGTTTCCTGTGTGGAGTGAATGACTGGGATTTCAAGAGGGATACTCACACATCAAAGTACAACTGAGAGCAAAGGCTGTTGTTTCTAAAGGAGGTAGCAATGTTTGAGTAGCCAGGTATCTTCTCTTGTGCTTGGGCAGGAAACTACACAACCTGCTCAATAGAATATTTTAGTGTATGGATTACCCATCCCGAGGCTCTGTTAAGGCTTTGCTCAAAGGCAGCCACATCTCAGTGGGGAGCTGCTGGCTGCACTCCATTACTCAGGAAGAAATACCTCACTCTGGAAGTGGTGCTGCTCAAACACCACTTGGACCTCTCCACCTCACCAGCAGGTACTGAAACAGAGCCACCATCACTCAAGTGGCCACTGCTATAAATAGGGAGTCTGGCCTTTCTCCCAGGCCCATTTTACAGTACGTGGGCTTGATTCTCACCTCTCACCTTCACGTGAGAGTGAGTGACTTGCCACTTTCCCCTGGTGAAGGGATTTTGAACACAATCATCCTTTTTGGTTCACTCATTCCTACCTGCACACACTGATGGAGAGAAAAACAGTGACATTAACTGATACATAGAATCAGAGAAACACAGGATGATTTGGGTTGGAAGGGACCTCAAAGAACCTTAAAGTCTGCACTTTCAACGTCCCAACCCCTGGCCATGGACAAGAACTTCTCTCACTAAATGAGGTTGCTCAGAGCCCCATCCAACCTGGCTGTGAACACGTCCAGGCATGGAACATCCACAACTTCTCTGGTCAACCTGTTCCAGTACCTCACTACCCTCACAGTAAAGAGTTTCTTCCATATATCTAACTTAAATTTCCCCTCTTTCATTTTTGAACCCATAGTTTGTCCTATCACCACAGTTCCTGATGAAGAGTCCCTCTCCAGTTTCCCTATAGGACCCCTTCAAATACTGAAAAGTTGGTGTGAGTTCTCCATGGAACTGTGTTGCTATGAGTTCTCCTCAAGGCTGAGCAGCTCCAAATTTCTCAGTCTGTCTTCATGGGAAAGGTCTCCAGTCCTCAACTTTGTGACCTGCTCTGGACTTGCTCCAATATCTCCATGTCCTTCTTATGTTGGGGACACCAGAACTGAGTGCAGGACTCCGGACAGAGTCTCACAAGAGCAGAGTAGAGGGGGAGAATCACCTTCCTCAGCTTGCTGCCCAGATCTTTTTGTTGTAGCCCAGGATTCCTTTGGTTGTTTGGGCTGTGAGTGCTCACTGCTGGCTCAGGGTGAGTTTTTCATCAACCATCACCCACAAGTCCTTCTCTTCAGGGCTGCTCTCAGTCACTTCTCCACTCAGCCTGTAGGTGTGAATATAAGTCCACGTTGTTTCCTCCACATTTATTTTGTACCCTCAGTAGGATACTGTTTAGGTTTTAGTTGAGGAGATTTTCTGGCTTACGGTATTCAGTAATAAAGAGCACAGGGCAACATCTCCCTTGCATTTATTTTTCACTCAGCGATCCTCTGTTAGCTTTCAAATCCATTGATCCTTTCAAGACATCACCAAAGCTATTGGAAACTTTATTTGCACCCAAAGGCCATTTTAGTTAGATGTGCCTTGAGAACTTAGAAAGAAGCATGGACAAAACTGACTGCAATTCGTGTAGAAAATCTGAAATATCTTGTGTGCATATATTTTGCTTCACAGCTCTTAACACTGAGAAATTGAGCTTCCTTAGGCTCATGATAGTTTTTTTGCCACTGTTGTGCTTTCATTAGTTTTGTAATGGCAGTAGCTGCCACATTTTTTCTGTGCACAAATTTTGTATATGAGTAATTTATATGATTTTAATCTGAATATTTTTATATCCCATCAGCACTTAATATCCTTCTTTGAAAGTAACAACCTTATTACTTCTCCCACAAAGTACGTCATTCTACCCAGAAATGGGGTATGATTTCATAGAGAAATAATGTCTACTTACATCAAGGTTCAAATTGATTTGTTGTGTTAAAGTCACGGTATCCAATTTTGTATATTTATTCTACAGATGGCTTGCTTAAATTCATGTAAAATTTTTCGTAAGATGTTCTTTCTCCTCTTCTTCCAGTCAAATGCATAATGAAAATGGAAATAGTACATCAGGTATATGGTCATAGTTTATTTTTCATGCTCAGTTGCTGGGATTGGTTCCCAGAATGTAGCTCAGCTGCTTCCAGAAATAGTTCGGCAAAATCACACTGAAGCTGCAAATTCCAAAGTGAAATCTGAGAGAAGCTAAACCAAATGAGACCAAAAAGAGGTTTTCACACACCTTTCTAATCTAGCTCATCTCATTTCAGACAACAATCATTGGTATTTTCCCCTATGTTTTCATATCTTTTTTATATTCAATACATGTTGCTTTTATTCTTTGCTAGACATTTTAATGCACTGTGAAGAAGTTCAGCTGGATATTTAAGAGCATTACTTCTCTCCTTTCTCCCCAAAACCCATTTATTTGGGGGTAGCGGGGTTAATTTCTCTTCTGAATCTATATTGAGGTGTTGAGCTCCTCTCTAGACAACTGTAAACAGTCACATATTTAGAACATGAATCCCATCAGAGAGAAGATTCTATACCTTATTATTCTTATGCACCTGTTGTACTGTAGCAGAGCACATTCTGGTGCCAGTCTGGGCTTTCTGATGCAGAAAAGTTGGAAGAGAAAAAATACGAAAAAAGCCTAGTTGCTGGGTGGGGATGGTGGCGTTTGTCACATTCAGCCTCTTGTGCCTCTCTCTTACCCGTCATTCTCAGTCCTTCCCAGCCAGCTGGCCTCCTCGAAAGAAGTATATGTGTGGATGTACAACTGTACCAGTGGAAATGGAGGGACACCAAAGGGCAAGGAGATCTTTTGGAGTGTGGCAAGAGGGTAATGAAGGCAGGACTTTGTACAGAATGGGATGCTTTACTATGTTAAAAATCACTGTAGGTGAAGCATTATCAGCTTTAAATGTTGGGAGCATCCTTACTGCAATTTCTGTATTTGTGAATATGGCATTTATTTAACAATGAGGATATATTGGATACTAATCAGTGCTGCAGCTTTTCATAACAACAAGCAGGAAAAGCTGACAGGCTCTTGCAGCAGGTGAAATCATTTTCCCTGCTTAGTTCTCAGGGACAGAATGGAGACTTGTGTTTGGCCATCACTAATAGGGCATCTAACATGAGGCAATTCCATCAGAAGAACTGGGAGACAGGAGAGAAAGTCAACATGTGAAGCATGAAACATAAATAGCAGGATGTGCATTAAATGTTCTTCGGTGTTGCTAAGTGATGCGCCAGGCGTGGGCAAGAGCGGTGCCATCCTGGGAGCGCTCCAAGTTGCCAGCCCTTAATGGAATAATCTTCTGCCCAAGATGCCCAAAAGGTAAAATTCATTTGAGAATGAGGGGAGAGCACTGGAGAGTGCATTAGGAAACTACTGAAGAGAAATAGCGGCTTTTGAAGTGTACATCCATTAATAAAACATGTGGCATCAGCTTGAAAGGCCCAGGTGGAGCCATTTCCAAAGGCACAGGTGAAGTTTGTCTCATTTCTTACCTTAGAAATGTCTCCATGTCTTTTTCCCTTCAGACAATTTCCTATTTAACCCCAAAATATGGCACAGAAGCCCCTGCATCTGGTGCCTTGGGCCTTGAAAACATGGAGCAAGATCCCTCAGTGCTCTGACATCCCAGAGGAAGCTGCGGACAGGGGGAACTCCATGAGGTTCTTGACACAGCTTTTTCAAAATTTAATTGGTATCTTCTGAATGAAAATCTGCAATAAAAAATGAAATACCCTGCTAGCCCTGGGAATAGAGGGAATTAGGAGGACTGTGCTCTTGACAAACGAACACTTGTATGAAGGATATTCATGAGGAAACTTCTCGAAGTGAATGTGAAAAAGGTTATTCATTATTTTCCATGGACAGTTTGAACTGTATCACTCCTACTGATGGGTTTTAAAAGTGTGGAGGTGTATTTTTGGTCTCTTCAGTCCCAATTAGTTTCCTGACCACATCCCAGCTGTGTGTAAGGACAGAGGACTCTCCCTTCCCTCACTTTCCTGAGAGTTGTGGTGCGTTAGCCCTGGTAACAGGCAAACACTCCCTCAGCTGCTTGTTCCTCAATTCAAACTGATGAGAGAAATTAGGATAAAAATACTAATGGATCAGGATGATGACAGGGAGACCACTTGCCAATTACCATTGCAGGAAAACCAGACTTGAGGAAAATTAATTTATTGCCCCTGCTTCTGACACGGGCAGGGACAGCCCACACACAGGACATGCCTGCAGTAGCTACCTGGCACCCCAAAATGTGAGTAATCTGCACTTATTCTCATGGGATTGGTCTGACTTTTAAAGCTATTTGAAATTGCACTGCAAATCAGGTGCCTGACCTGCCCCAAAGCCCACAGTTCTTGCCAAAGAGAAGCAACAAGCTCCCCTTTTCTGTGAAATAACTCAAGGTCCAAGGTAGAATCACATACCTGCTTTTCTGCATCATCAGGAAATTCCCAATTGCTTCCTTTCTCCTTTAGCAAGAAACAGCTTCACCAAGAAGATTGAATATGCAAAGAAAACTGACACCCAAGAGGTTAAACGGACATTAGCTTCTGGCCATCCGCAAGAGTTTATGTACAAACAATTCATTCCTGTTGGATTTTATCGTCAAGTAACTGTACAGGAACAGAGTAACATCAGTAACCTCCCAGACTAATTTGTTTGCATGTTTCCTCTGTTGAAAGGGTTTTTCTTCCACAAAGGAATGATATTTTCAGGAGGCACAGACAGACAGTTCTCTAGGTACTATACAAAACAGAAAATCCCAGTCCCAAAGGCTTCCCTATTTACCAATCTCTTATTTCAGTTATAATTTGGCTTCAGCGGAAGAATACTGATGAGCATCAGCTCAGTAAGACTGTGAACATTCGCATTTTTGTTTCCATTGTGAGTCTGACAGGTTAAAAAAAAAAAAAAGGGAAAAAGCGTTGGGTAGTTGGGTACTTTCACTTGTGAACTACAGAGAAAATAATAATTAAAAAGCACAGTCTGCAATGAAAAAAAGGCTGGAATTCAGTCATAGCTACAAGTAATTGTATATGCATTTTACATTTATGGGACCTGTGCTGTTTAGCATCTTTGTTGGCAACATGGACAATGAGATTGAGTGTTTGAGTGCACCCTCAGCAAGTTTGCCAAACTACACGAAGTTGTGTGATCTGTTTGACGGGCTGGGGGGAAGGGATGCCATCCACGGGGATCTCGACAGGCTTGAGAAGTGGCCCCATCTTCCCATAAAAACAATATGGACGCGTTGGAGCGAGTCCAGAGGAGGCCATGAAGATGAGCAGAGGGCCAGAGCACCTTTCCTATGAAGAGGGGATGACAGAGTTTGGGGTTGTTCAGCCCGGGAGAAGAGAAAGCTCTGGGGATACCTTCTAGCAGTTTTCCAGTTCTGCAGTACAAAGGGCTGTGATGTGGGTACTAAACGTGGGTGAAGGACACAGATACAAGGTAAAGGACAATTTTGTTCCCAGATCAGATACAACTCTTTGTAGTTATTTTTATTACAGATTAACACAAGGCATAGACTGCTGGCTTTTAATATGCCAAAGTCATTTGGGTGAGAGTTTTTAAGTGTGGAATGGTTCATTGATCTCATATTTATTCTGGTTCTGTGGTTACCTTTGCTTGTCTTTCTATTTATGCTTTCTTATTATATAATCTAAGAATATGGCAAAGCAGAATAGCTCTCCTGTGCTGGCACTAGCTGCCTTTTTCCAGTCCAGGCTGTCAAATGCTATTCTGTTCATGTATTTGTTTATTCATGTGACTTGTTGCCACAGTTGCCTCAATTTAGCATTTTAATGTTGGCTCATTGTTCTTTGATCCATAGGTGTTCATGTGATCCCTTTAGCAGGAGGTTAATTGGTTGTATTTTGTTCTCCTCAAAAGAAAAAAAAAACAAAAGGAGGTGGGGTGAAGTTTCACAATGGTGACCAAATATAGTTTAATTTTCAGATGGCTAAATTCCCATGATGTGGAACAAAATTTGACTGTTGAGGTGCGAGGTCTCAAAGCTCCTGGTGTTACTAAGAATGCAGAAGTTCTGCTCTGAATTCTAAGCAGGCAGAGCCAATCCTGCTTCTCTGCACGAGCTCTATAGCAATATTTTCCTTCTTCCCTACCTCCTGCAGCTGATTTCTCACAGATATTAAACTATCCACAGCCCCAACAAAATACCTCAATTTTCTGCTAAGAAGCAGATGCTTGCCAGCTCACATTTGTTATATAGTAATGGCATTCTGGAGCGAACTGAAAATGGCATTCTGCAAAATTGAAGCTTTTTGCTTTCCATCCCCATTTTCTCTTTCAGTACGAGTGGTTGTGGAGAAACTCCACTGTGTTTTACCATCATGTTGTCACATGAATGACACCTGTGTTGGATTTGTTCATCAAGACATAGAGAATTTAGTAATAAAAGTGCCAGTCAGCCTGTTTTCTCACTTAACAGAGCATATGGTAGAAGGTGGATTTTTAGATCTTGATCATTGGTGTAAATCTGGGCTTCTGTTGATGTGGGACTATTGAAACCCAGACCAGAATATACCTCTGGAAAAAGAGAAGAGTTCCTGCAAAGCTGAATGTTGTGACAGTTCATTGATAACCCTGAGCTCCTACAGCCATTTCTAGTTAGTGGGATAGTCCCATCTGCTCCAGGCCAAGTGGTCATGGAGATGTGTGGGATCACTGGGATCATCCTCCCACCCTTTACCTTGGTGCAGTGCAGAATATGGAGTGATTATCCAGCTCTCTGGGTTTGTATTCTCTCTGGGTTCCTGAGCTGTGGGAAAACAGCAGACAGGCTTCATATTCCCATCTTGTGGCCTGTGTATTGTTGCTGTACCTGTACAAGCAGCAAAAGTCACAATTCACTGCGGGGTCATACAGACTTTATGTTCTTCAGGTCAAAAATCAGCAGTAAGGATCTGGAATGCACTTAGAGCCACAATTAAATCTGCCCTTGTAATTAATATTTCCAAGAACTGAGAAAGACATTCAGACCTAAATGAGAGGGAAGAGTGCAATTGTTATTCTCTGTTGTGTAGAAGGCTTTCAGAAGAGCACAGTCACAGAGATTAGCTTTCTCCACGCTCAGATGAATTTCAGCCATGGTGTTTCTTTGCAGCCTTCCCTGGCAGAAGGCAGCAGTGTTTTCCCTGTGAAGCCATTTGGTTCAGACCCAAATGACAGCATTTTTCAGAACAAAGCATGAAGCCATTTACTTTCTTGAGGCCACACAGACCATTCTCATTTCTAGGCATCTTGCTGGCAATCGAGCAGTATCTTAACAAACCTTTTAGTGAGGGCTGAGACCACAATTAAAGGAAGCCAACTCGTTATTTTCCCACAGCCGTAATTTGGACAAAAATGTAGTTCTTGGTTGTTTAGTTTAATTGCCTGCTGTGAAACGTATCACAAAACCCCTTAAAACTTAAAAAAAAAAAAATAAAAAAAAATAAAAAAAAATGCTTCTGGGAAGTTCAATATCTCTGTACTTATGTGAGGAGTTAATGAAACATTTTACATCAGACCCCCAGGACAACCATTACTGCCAAGATTAAGGAGAATATTTCTATTATCTGTAAGAATATAAATACATATAAATTGTCATACTCTTAACTAGTGCACATCAAAGAAAGGGAGAGGAAAGATGAAGGTAACTCTTCGCTATCACCCTCTCCATTGATGGCTGGATTGTAGGTAGTCAGCAAATGATACCATTTCCGTGTTTGTGTTTCAGTTCATCTGGACATCCTCAAAACCACCAGGGCCTCACCGAGCCAGGTGTTGTACAACACATAACAAAGCACATTTCCTCACCTTGGTTGTACTTGCAGATTCTCAGAATCAGAACGAGTCAGGCTGGCAGGACCACAGTGGGTCGTCTGGACCAACATCCCTGCTCAAGCAGGGTCATCCTGGAACACATGGAATAGGATTGCATCCTGATGGTTCTGAAATATCTCCCGTGAGGGAGACCCCACACTCTCTCTGGACAACCTGTTCCAGTGCACAATTATCCACAGAGTAAAGAAGTTCCATTCCCCTCATGTTAAAATTGCCTCTACCTTGTGCTGGCGTTAACCACAACAACAAAAAGACCAGATGAATTGATAGTTGCTGCAGACAATACAGTAAATAAAGTACACAATGTAACGTTACATTGTGGAGCCTGGTGAGTACTCAGGGGAGAGAAAGGATTATGGATTGTGAAGAAACACCTTTTATTTTCAGTCCTGACTTTCTCTTTCTTTTTGAACTTAGCATGAATATGAACAAACAGTAAGAAATGGTTTATTCTTATGGATTTGAGAAATCAGAAGCCAAGAATAGTGCAAGATTTGTAGATAAATTATCTGGTGCTTCTTACTTCTTCTGTTTCACATACTCTGACTACAGAAGAGAAGAAAAACCTCAAATCCTGGAATAAAAGCAGATTCCTGTCGCTGGCGGACAGCAGGGTCTCAGAAGCAGCAGAAAATTCCACAGGTTCTCCAAAAAAATTCTCACTGCACAGAAAACTTAAAAATATTTATTCTTAATAATGTAATAATCTGGACTGCAGAAGAAAACATAATGGAAATCAGGTATCTCATATTTGTCATATTGCCAAGGAACAACTGCAATTTGTTATAAACAAAATGACAGACATCAGTATTTTCCTGAGGAGACTTAACTGTACCAGCACACAAAAATACTGGCAAAGCTAGTGAGTAATTCACATAAAAATGCAAAGTGCAAGAGGAAAAGGCTCAAGGATGATCATTCTGTCAAGTAGAACAATGAAAATGCATACAAAAGTACAATTTTATTAATTTAGCCAAGGGTCCTCAGGAGCGAAACTTCTGTGGAAAATGTTAGAAAAAGTTGCTCATCTGCATCTCATTCTACAAATTTGCATATTTGCTTATGTGAAGGAATGGCTTTGCAGAGAACACTTTTTATATGCAGACACAATTTCATCTTTGATGACAGCAACATTAAGCTGCTACAGACCTTTGCTGGACAGATCTCTGAAGGATGTGCTGAAAAGAGTGTCCCTGGATTATTCAATTTTTCCCACAGTGGTTTTTATTGTGGTTAAGTTTTGTACCATTGTCCCTGAAGAAATGTTCTGGAAAGGAAACCGTAATGGGTATGAAACAGAGCTGCTATAAAGAGCAACTACTGTTATAAGCTCCATAACTCTTGGGCAATTTATGATCTTTCCTGGTGGTCAAAAGATAGGAACAACCACAGGTTGAAAATGGAGCTAGAGAATTTTACCTTTAATCTTTCTGACTTTGTAAAGGAAAAAGTGAGAGTTTAAAAAATGCCTTTTCTTCTTCATTTTCTTGTGTCATCGGTTAAAAATAAGGTTTGTCAGCAAAAGAATGACACCACTTAGGATGGCACAGAGAAGCAAAGAAATACAAAAGGTGACAAAAAAGATAAAAGTATTAGAGAAAAAAAAAATCTAAGTGGGGACATGGAGGAAACTGAATTTATATCATCTATTACCATGAAGATTCAGAAAGGGTAGTTTATATACAGCTTCAGAGTAACAATAAAGAAGATAATTCTCAGGGGATGATGTGATAAGAAGTAGTGACCTGAAACTATGAATGGAAAGCCTTAGGGTACGCATTAAGAGATATTTTTTTAATGACAGGAATAATCAAGGAGAGTGGCTGAAACAGCGTCCCTGGAGAATCTCACCTGGCTAAGGTGAGGTCTTGCCCTTAATATTCTCATAGATTTGAAATACAGGACTGATAGTAAATTGATTGATATTAAATCAAATCCAAGAGACCAGCATTTCAACTTTTCTTGAGAGCAGTAATGAATGTCTTTCTTTCTAGAAGGGTCTTCAGATCACTGAGACTAATTACAAATTCCCTGATTTTTTAATGAGAGGTAACAGTATCTAAATGTTGTAGATCAAGTTCCTGTATTATATATGTTATGTTTTGGGGTTTTTTAAAGTATTTTCATTTCCTTTTGCTCCTGAATGGGACTTTTTTCAAGGCTCACAGACCATGTCCAAGTTTCCAACTCCCAGGCCATACTGGTGTCTCAGGAACTGTCATAAAGCAAACAAAAGGAGTGAAGAAATTCCCTGGCTGTGTGTCAAAATACATCAAAATGGTTCATATCACACAATGCACTGTTTCTTCAAAGACTTAATCCTGCACTAAGAAAACAAATATTAGCACCATCTCATTATTGCTACTGGGACAGCATCTGAAAGCAGCTGAATCAGAAGAGTGCAAGATACAAAGGTGCTGAGGCAGAGATGAAGACAGTGAGAAGCACTGGGTGGGAGGCAGCGCTTTCCATGGATATCCTGGCATTGCAGCATTCAGAGGGCCTTGTCACCGAAGTTTGCAAGAGACAGTAATTGCAGACTCTGAGGTGGGATAAAAGGAAGTCTTTGACAGAACATTTTCTGTCTTGAAAACCATGTTCACTCCCTAGGAGCTTACAGGAGACCCTGAGTGGAGACACTGGGACGGACTCAGAAGAATGAATGAGAAATTCTTCAAAGCAGAAAAAAAGGGGCAATACTCTGACATTTCCAGGCATTCCCTGTGCCTCCTGTATCCCAACATCAATGCCACATATCATATTTAGCATTGCTTAGAACCTTACGTCTTCCTGTAAGTCTTCCCTGGGAATGTGTCTTTCTTCACTGAAGCTGTTCAGTACAAAGAAACGAGAACTAACTCCAGCACCAATTTACTCATCATGGTTTCGCCAAGGGAGGACGAAATTCCAGAGCTGTGTTACTTACAGGCTTTATTCCAGTGTTGGTCCTGCATGTGAACACCAGCAGATCTTTCTGGGATTCTTGATATTTGATAGAAATAAAAGATACAAGGGACTTCTTTTTGTGTTTACCAGTGAATTGAGATTATTCTGTGTTATCTTTATTAACTTTAGCCTGTGCAAACATTGAAGTATATGTTCAATGATATCAGAAGGGGAAAACTACGATGAATCCACTTTGAAAGCAGCATTTAGATTGCTGAATGATGAATATCTTGACTTTTCATACCTCTTTCCCTCCTCACAGGTTTCAGTCACAGAGCATTTCAGAAGGTGGGGTCAAGGTTCTCCCTAGGAGGGAAGCTGAGTTTCAAAACTGATGAAACCTTCACAAAATCTGAATTTTGCCCTTTGTTGAAGGTTAATTATAGTTTTGCCTTTCCTCCTTTGCACACCCCAGGGCTTTGGTGAGCTCCAGTGATCTCTGCATGGTGCTGGCAGGGCACTGCTGAAGCCGTGGCACACACAGGCCTTGCAGGGCACCAGGAGTTCCAAAACAGACCCAAAGTTTTTGCAGGCAAAACAGGTTGATAACTTTCAGTGTGAACCATGGGTGCCAACAATGCAATACCTGTGACTAACAGCCTAACCTGCAGGCACAGGAGGCAGAACCAAATCTTTTGATGTCTGCCCCAAGCCAGAGATGAATCTACATTAACAGGTTACTGTGGTTTAGACCCATTCAGACCCTTGGTGGCACATGCTCTGAAGGATTTCATCTGTACAAGCTAAGTCACAGAGATGTTCTGTAAAGTGAAGATTACCAAGAGACAGGCCCAGATGAGTATTGCTGCCAGCCAGGAAGAGGCAAGCTGCTTTTACTGCTTCTTCAGACATATTAAAAAAAACCCCAAAGTTCATAAATTATATTTCCAAAAGACTTGGGAATTAGTCAAAGGCACATTTGAGGTACTTTTTCTGAATTTGGGTTATTTCTTGATAACTTTTCTCACTTAAACGATCATCAGAATTTTGTTTGGGGCTTTTAAAACCACAAGGTCTTGCATTTGAGCTAAAGAACAAGTTTTCTCCACTGAAGTTTTTATTGAACTAATTCATCTTTCATGTGTACCAGCCTCCAGAGGGGAAATAAAATATATAAACTTTTCCTCTGATAAAAATGACAACACTCAGAACTGATTTGGTTGATGATTTCTCTCTCCTAGCAGATTGTAGGCTATATTTTTTCTAAGATTTGATATATGTCAGTTTGAAGAAAGTTTTTCTTTCATACAGAGAATGAAACGCTGTGGACTGAAAAGCAAAGAAGCAGCAGAGTCCCACACTGTGGAATGTGGATGTTTGAAGTTGCATCAACAAAAATCTCTTCACAAATTTGAGCTAGGAGTCTCCAAATGGGTATGGAAATTGCTTGTCTTAAATGGTGGAAAATTTTTATCAAGTATTAGTTGGAAAATTTAGGAACACACCACTGGGAGGCAGGTTTGGTTGGTTGTTTTTATTTGCTTTTTTTTTTTAATTTTAAAATTGAAAACAGGTATATCTAATATTAATACTGTCTGTTTGCAATTTGTAGTGATTTAATGGATCAGAAATGATCCAGAGCAGTGGCAAAAGGAGAGCTGTCTAATAACCTGAAAGCTGAGTCTTTCCAAAAATGTGGAATAAAGACTGTGTGACAAAACAGTGTGGATGTTGTGCTGAGTGTTTCACAGGCAGCCACGGTTGTGCAGTTTGCCTGTAAAAACGAGCATATGGTGGATTGCATTAGCCATGCACCAGCTTGGGCACTTGTTTTTGTGTTGTTAATGCTAAATTTATAGAAAGTTACATAATTTTATGAAGATAAACAATTTCTGCTGAGAATTGCCAACATTTGGCATGTGACAGGAGAGATAAGCCAAGCAGCAAGGGTAGAAATTAGTTCTTCTGGCATATGGTGTCTGCCTGGGTAGAATTTTTTGAATAATCCATCAATTACCTATACCTGTCAAGCAGCCTGTGAAGAAGCTCATTCCATGAAGGTGATAGCTAAAAGGTTTTTAACCACTGTAAAAATCACATCTGTTATAATTTCGTACAGTGATTTTTATCTGAAGTGGAAAGAACTTTCTAAATCATAACAAAATACTGGCTGTGGTCTGACCTGTAACATCTTTGTTATAAGTAAATGATGAAACTTTCCTTTGTTTATTTTGTAATCTTTTGATATTGTTATAATTTTACACCAAATTTGGAAATTTTAATTTTTTTTTTTCAAAATGTTTCTAAAGCTTAAAAAAACTGGTGCAACTATGAGCCAAAATGTGTCAAATCTCCTGGCGTTTATTCCAATAGTTGCATGTATAGATTTCAGTCACTAGAATGTTTTCTCTCATGAGAAGCTATTCTGGGATTCCTGTTGTTTTTAGTTTACATACTTCTGCCAGATGACTCATTTCACAATCTAACTTGTGTTTCCATTTTTACTCTGGTGATACTCATCCTAATTTTTTTCTGTACTCCTAATCAAAGAATGATTTCATTTAATCATGAAGACTAGCCTGCAAGAGAATTTCTTGCAGCTAAATTTAACTATCTACAAACTTCTGCAGGGAATGAGGAGAGTGAGTGAGCTTGGGAAATTGATTTCGTTGGTGTAGAGTTTCAGTGTTTTGCTGCATAACACGAAATTTTGACCTTCTGGTTCAGCCATGCTTTTATAGATGTTTTATTTTTTACCTTCTTTCCCTTTCTTCAGAAGGTGGATATTTAAACTCAAGTTCTGTAACACATTTCACTGATTGAAAAGTGCAGCATATCAGTAAATAGGTTGCAGCATTCCTTGACAGCCTGGGGTAGACCTGAAGGTCTTGCCAGCTACATCTCAGCAGATGTGTTATCCCACCAGAGACTGGGACTGGCTGCAGTGATGGCCAGGAGTTGTCCATGTTTGATCTTCATTGTGTGGTCACTGTGTGATCACCAGCTGCCTCTTCGAGCACTGCCTGGGCATGGTTCTGGCATGACCCCACCACAGACCCAAGTCAAATTGCACTTCATCCGATGCCACCCTCTTTTTCTGCTGGTGGTGAGGGAGAGTTTATCCATACAGATAAACTCTCCATATGGATGACAGTGGCACCATGCTCCTTGGCCTTCAGGTCAATCAATGAGCATTGGCCTGTTTTATTTATTCCTACCTATGTAGAAACTGTGATCTACTTTGTGCATATCTAGATTACAGTGGGAGAAAATCCTCAAGCTGGTTACACCACTTCTTCTGAATGATGGTGCCATGAAAGCAGAATTTCATTTCCCTCTCCTCTCTGCTGGATGAATCCATGAAGAGCATTGAAACCAGTTTTGAGGCTACTCTGCACCATTAGAAATGTAAAAAAAAAAAAAGAATTTTAGTGTCACTTGTAGATAATCACAGAACTGCACAAGGGACCTCAAGACATTACTCAACATTTCTTGTAATTTACATATGAAGACATCTACACCATCATCTGTGTTGTTACAGCATAGAATAGCAGCATCTCATCCTTGGTTCATTGCTTCAGCCTGGGAAGGAGACCCAAAAGTCTCCCAAAACTCAGCTTCATACACAGTTCCCACACCTCATGTAAGTCTGTTGATATGACTTATCCTGCTGAGCAAATATGTCTAACAGTAAGTAGGTCAGGGAGAAATAGCCAAGGGAGCAAAGATGTACAATTAACTGCAGAAATGAACTGCTCAGATGTACGAGGAGTAGCACACATCAAGATAAGATGTCCTCAAGAGAGGCTGGGGGAGAGCAGGAAGGAACAGATACACTCCGTACACTTATTCTGTTTCAGAGAAGACTGGTGCCAGAGAGAGGGAAATTCTAGAAGTGTCTGTGAAACACATATCTGGGTGTTCCAGATTAAGTGAGAAATGGAATGTATTACCTGGGAACAGACAAGAAAGATTATCTTAAATTATAGTAAGGGACATTTAGATTAGGCTTTAGGAGGAATATTGTGTAGGTTGGTTAAACCCACTGAAAAGTTTTAGGATGAGATAACAAATCTCATCCATCTGTCACAAATGATGTCAGCCTCATGAAACTGCCAATTGCATGGCAGGGGACTACTTGGCTTCTTGATTTTTTGACTTCTGTGACTGTGGTTCTATGATTCTTCAAGTTGCTTTTAGACCACTTGTTCAGTGATTCTCCCATGGATGAAGGTGGGAGTGGCAAATTTGTTTCAGTCCTCATCCTGGAGTTGTTCTGAACACTGCTGTATAAAGGTAAAGTCAAGAACAGGGGGGCCTACACCAAAGCAGTGCCAGCATTGAAAGGTCAAAACAGGAATTCAGACTATTGTAGCTGCATGGAAAGCAAAGTGGTTCGGAAAGGCAGAAGAATGTTGATGCAAAGCTTCTTAAACTTTTTCTTATAACCACCTCCAGTACTAAGACATATCACTGACTTCTGTTATTTTAAGTCCTGCAGCTCACAGAAATCAAAGAAACATGATTGCCACTGACATATAAATCAATAGCAGAGAGCAGAGCCATGTCAGAGAGCAGCTGGTAATGTGGTTAAAACAAGCTTTGGATCAAGCTGCTCACAGGATGCAAAGGCCAACAAGTAGAGCAGATGCAAGCTGCAAAAAGCAGCTTAGAGACATTGCTCTTTTCACAGCCTTAAAACAGAAGCTCCTTGGAAAAATGTCCCTTCAATCACATCTGATTCTGGTCTGAGGTCAGTGGGGAATGACAACGGTGATTATCAGAAGCCTACAAGATGCAAGGATGAGCTGCAGTGACAAAAGTGGAAGAATTAATTGTGGATCCATCTCAAGTAGACTCAGAAAGGAGATCTTATTGAAGGATCCTGTTTCTTACCATGCCAGAGGTAAAGGCAGGGGAAGGCAGAGAGAAGACAAATATATTTTACAATGTTTTCCGGGAAGGATTAGACCTAAACTCTTAATGTTTCTGGATACATTTGTATGGGATTGGAGAAAACAAGAGTGGACAGTATTTGGCTCTGTCTGAATGTTTCTCCTTGATGGGTCTATGCAGAAGTATGAAAAGTTAAGTAACCCTTGGGGGAGGGGGGCTGTTTGTTTTGAGTGGCATGGCTACACAATTGAGATTGGCAATGGGCTGATTCAGCCAAAAAACAGAGGCTACTCACAGCAGTGAGTATATGTATGAGTATTGTATCATATTTTAGAAGGAAAGGAGATCCCATAAAAGAAGATTTTGAGATAGCAATGTTAAATATAGTATAACTAAAAAAAATTGTTATCAAGCTTGCAAATAGAGAGATCAACTTCCAACCACTTCATTGCCTTAGTACCATAGCTCTATCAGAATATACAACAGAGAGGTCTAGTGTGGCAGGATGATCCCCCCTCCTTCCTCCCACTGAGGTCCATAGATAAGATAACCTCTGGCATAACAAATCACCAGGGGGGTCACATCCTGGATTCTGTCCAGACCCCCATGCCAGGAATCTGGAGGACAGATGGGAGAAGAGATAAAAAATGTGTACGTGACAGAAGGCATGTCTTTGTTCTATAAAAGCATCATCTATGTACCACAAAAATCAGAAGTTTCTCTTGCACATTCTACAAATGTGTGGAGATAATTTCTCCCCAAGGACGTCGCGGACCTTGTGGTAACTTCTCTAGAGATTGAGGGAGAGGATCTGATGTGTGTGGACATCCTCGACAATTGGATGGTAAGATACATTGAATCCTAATTATACTATTTTTTTTTCGCTAGCTGTATTTGTAAACGTGCACTGTATAAGTTATACTATTAATAGTTTTTCCCTGTGTAGTAATATTTTGTTCCCCCTTTTAGTCTCTTGTTTGTTTAATCTGTGTCTATTGAATAAATAACCCATTTTACAATAGACTGAATCGGCCATTATTAAAAAACCTTGCGAATAAACTGGATTCCTGGGGTGCCGGCCGCCTCAGAAGTTGCTACCTACTGCTATAGGCCTAAGCAGAGGTAGAGGCTCACTTAAATCCATTCATAACATCTAGTGAGTTATTTTCTTTTCCTTTGAGTCTTTATTTATCCCATTCCAATCACTGACATGGAAAGCACCTCTATTCATATTGTCTGAGCAAGTCAGGGGAGACACAGCAAGGGGGGGGGGGCACTCTCTTCCGTGGCAAGAAAGGCCTGTGTTCCTAGAGTTAACTCTGACCACAGCTGGTCCCTGGGGCAACCAGAGGGAACATTGGAAGGGCAGGTGTGCTTCAAGATTACAGCTTGTCTTCAGAGAGCTGATGGGATCTACTGCTGTATCATGGCAAAGCCCACAGGACTTGCTGGGGTCTGCGGTTCATTGCTGGGGTTTTTCCAGCTTGGAAGTAAAAGCACAAATGGGATGAAAAGCTGGTGTGCCTTTCTTTGGTCTACATTTTGTGTTGCCCATGTCCAGGCAGACAGGGAAGGTAATTGCAGCTAGATGGGAACCATCTGCAATGTACCTTGCTTACTGTGATGGACAGGGGTGGAGGAAAAGTTAATCCTCTCTTATCAGAAAGTTTTCAGTCTCCTTTTTATTGCCTGAACCATGCTAAGCTGTCAGAGAAAGTAATCCATCATACAGGACATCTCTTCTCAGGATCAAATGGTGATGTCCAGAATTCCAGAAGTGTTCATAGGAGCTGTGGCTGCTGCAAGAAACTCAACTGATATGGGATCCAGACAATTGCAGCTCTCGGGAATCCTTCTTAGATGCCATACAAGGAGCCACATCCAATGCATATCCTGCATAGTGTCCATAGCATCTTCCAGCAGTTTGCCACTGCCAGAGTTGGGAATGTCCCGCTGTGTTGTGCCTTCTGTGCAGCATGGGCAGGACCAGCCATGGCCCTGCTGCCCAAAGCTCGCAGTCCCTGCCAAGGGGGCACAGCAGGATGACATGCTCTTCTTGAGAGCCCTTCTGACAAAGAACCTGGTGGTACTCGGTGCAGCTGTTTCCACCCGGGTATGACTCACCCTTAGTTAAAACATTATGATTCATGGAAGAGTTTTAACTCCATGATTCATCCAGGTCCACTTTTTTTTTTTTTTTATTACTGCCCAAAAACATATAATCAGTAGGTGACTTGCCTTATCTAAGAAAAACTAAAAATGAGCCAAAGTTAACAGTTCTTCTAAGTGAAAATTAAGGCCCTTCTTTTTCAGAGTTATGCAACCAACACCAGGGAAAGATTAGAAACATTAAAGCTTGGGATATTCGCAAAGCAAATTCATTCCAGCCTGAGCAATACAGCAGATTCATGAATATATGTTTTTATTATCAACATATTTAAACTGAAAAGAGTTGTCAATTCTCCCTGTTCTTAATGTTGCTTCTAAACAAGATGTTTTGCTCTGCAGTTTCCATAGCTTTCCTTCGTAGAAATGTATCACATAAAAGTTTATTATGTCTGCAATATTAAACAAATCAGAAATAGGAGCACTGAAGGGAACAGGTTTCTGGTCTTTCAGTCTCTGAAGTTTTTCAGGCTCTTAGTTGTGTTGAACGCTGGATCAATTCTTTACACCCTTCTATTGGAAAGGCAAAAAACTTCACCATGAAACAGAGAATGGGATAAGGCAGAGGGAGGCAGAACTACTTTTAAATGGTGGAAACAGAAGACAATATTCATCTGCACAGACATCAGCTATAGATTGGATTATAAGCTATAATAGTTCCTTGGAAAAAGTACAGAGATAACCAAATTCATTGCATCATAGATATGCTATTTATTGTCAGATCTTCTGGCAATTCCACAGAGCTGGTTTCTGTCCTTGATGCTAAAGAAGTGCCCAAGCCTGCTCCCATGTGAATAAGCATTTTGTATACTTCAAATAGCATACATTTGAATTGCACACATATAAACAAACACAGTCTTTGATTCTTGGAAATGCAAATAACATCACTGCCTTTGCTGTAAAGCATTAGCCACCAGCAAAGGACTAGGGCCAAAATCATTCTTGGGTTGTATGTTCTTGACCACAAGGATTACACCAAGAATAAATCTGGCCTTTCTTTTTGGCAATAAAGGATTCATAACCATGTGGGATTTGAGGGATCACAAAGACAATGAATTTGTGTCCAGCTTCTAATCAGCTGATTTGTGTGTTTGACCAAATAACCTCTCTAATGCTTCCCTAATGCTCTGCAGCCACAGGCTTCCTACGTGGAAATCCCTCAGCTCCAGCTCTCTGGGTTCTTGTGGATGAAAGGGTCACTGTGATGGATGAGATTTACAGAGGTTCATTTGTGGTCTGACAGGACATGGCTTAGTTCCAAGCCAGGGGCCCTGGCTTCCAGTGCTGAGGAATCTGTCTCTGTTTCAGCTCCCATTACAGTTACTCTGCTGCAGCCTCAGCAGGGACCTCCTGCCTGTGTGTGTGTGCCTGGAGTGAACCCTAAATCAAATCCAGATATCCACTTGATTGTTTCAGTGGGTTGGAGCTCCAGGGAAAGAAACAAGGTTCCTGAAACCATTGAATGTAGCATGTACTCCCAATTTTCATTTGAGGCAAGAACAGTCATGGTCAATCGGCTAAAGAGAAATTAAAAGTCAGTTTGATGTCCTTTTGCAGAAGTAACGAGGATAAACTTGCTTTTATACAAAATTTGTACAAGTGAACCACAAAACAAGGGGACTCACTGAGTCATCTTTCTGCAAAGAACAGGGTACAACAACAGTAACATCTCCTTATGTAAGCTGACTTGGCTTGCAGCCAAACAGAGAAGTGTAGAGATGTATTTAAAGCTAAGTCAGCTCTATCCAGAGCTGAGCCTGGGCTCAGCTAGGGCTGAGCAAGTCAGAAAAGAAGAGACTGGAAACTGGCAGTGAAGAACGGTTCCATTTTGCCAAGCACTGCACATGGTATTGGTGTGAATGTCCTGCCTCTTACAAAACCTGTACACAAAAGGGTCTGTCATAAACCAGAATGAGTTTCCTCCAAGACCCTTGAAAAACAGTCCAAAACATACAATAACATTACAGTTGATAATTGTGAACTTCCAAGAAATCAATTAGATGCACAGATTGTGCAATCAGGTCTCTGCCCATAAGGATCTCTGTCAGTCCATGATACCACATTCATATTGTGTGCACTAATGTCTTGAGCTTTCTATTTTCATGATCCATGAAAATGTAGTGTGGTGGCTGATGCAAACACCATGTAATGAATATCTCTCTTAATTTCTTTTCTTTCCTAGAACTCTTTGCTGAATATGTGAATTTGTGAAAATTAATGAATTAAAAAATGCATGATACAACATTCACTTTCAGGTAAAAATCTCGATGTAATAGATTTAACGTAGCCCTTGAATGTCACAGGTAGTGGTATATTATAGCATCCACATCAGGAATAGGACCAATTTTCCCTATCTGTGATATATTTACTTTATTCAGATCTGAAAGTCAATGAATAAGGCTCAAGGCTTTCTACAGGCAGGTGTATTCAGAGCTGAGTACATGCTTGGCACCTGCATCCCAGTAAGAAACAAATATTGCTGACAGGATGGAAGTGTCTCCTGTTGTCCTCTTTGCTACAAGAAGGCTGGAGGAGAGCCAGGGAAAAAGTATTGGGGTGGCCTGCTGAACAGTTATTGCAAATAACAGGTGTCAAACTGTGGTGTGGAGACAGTAATCTGAACCCAGGGAAGAGCCAGGAGTGTGCTTTTTGTGGGTGTCCACTTCCAACCCAGCCAGGAGGTGAGACTGAGCCCTACTCTGCCTTCCACTGGTGCCAGTGTAAAACCAAGAGGAGTTTTTTTTCCTTTTTTTTTTTTTCATCTATAGGTGGATCTAGTTATTATATTGAGCTCAAATTACCACAAATTTGGAGAAGTTAACTGTCTTGCTTGCCTGTTACCTCACATTTGGCTCCCTCCACATTTTCTAAGCTGGGAAGAGTGAGCATTGAAAGTTGAGCAAACTTCAGGACAGAGTCTGAGAAAGAAAAATACTGAGCATGGGGCTCTTAAAAACTCCCCCATCAGTATAATGTGTTAGCATGTTGTTGATTTAGGTCTGATTAGTTGTTCTGATCATCTGGAAGACTGCTGAGCACAGAGGTGTCCATGAGGAGAGAAAGGCAGACTCAGGAACCACAGAGGATCTGCCTGAGGGTAAGTGGAAGGAGCTGAGCTCTCTGAAGAGCTATTTGGCATTTTCAGTGCTTAGTGCTCTTTATTTTTGTGACAACCTTAGGCTGTTCTGGACTATTTTAACTGCACCTGCTATCATCTCTCAGGTTTGCTTTGTTTTTTTCTTTTCACTTTCCCTCAAATTGCATTGAAAACACTAAAGAAATTGTCTCTCCTTGAGACAATTTCTGTTATCACTGCAATAAGACAGTATTCCCAGGACCAGGAGAAAGTGGCTTTCCTCCACTCAAGTGACAGCACAGCTCTGGGTTTGTTAATATGTGAACAATGTGATGGCAGGTAGCTCAAAGACTGATAGCAGTAATCTCACCTGGGGCAGGGGTGTGCAGAGTCACCCACTGGCTGTCACAAACAGAGCAGGGGAGCTCTGTTAGTCAAACAACCCTGCTTCATTCCCATGTTTGATGCTACAGGTAAAGCTTCTTGATGGACTCATTCTTTATTTCATTTATAACCAAGCTGGCAGGTACTGTGACAATAGAAACAATGGAATAGATGTACACAAAGGCAGCTTTTTGTGCTCAGAAGTACATTTAGCTGCTGTGTTGCTTTGCCTTTGGTTCTTTCTTTTTGTTAGGTGTTCTGTGGTTTTGGGAATTCTTCTTATGCACATTAGGGCGAAGGTAAGCAGCTGTGAATTCAATGAGAGGGGAGTATTCAGGACTGATAACTGCAGGTGACATTTACAGGCTCTGACACCCAATTTAGCAAATACATGCACAAGTTAAATTTGCAATCCTGTACTTAAACAATATTATAATTCTGCCTTTTAAAGGCATTTAAGTTGTTTATAGGCTATTCTGACTTTTTAAAAATGTTTTTAAAAGCAAAACAGTATTTTCTGTCTCCTTTAATCCAGCCAAAAAATGGATTGAGCAAATTCTGTTTAATTTTAAAAAAGAATGAAATAGCTGTTTGGTTGTAAACAATCATAAAACCTTCCTCTAGGTGAGCTTTGCTTTATTTTCAAGCACTGTGCAAATAGAACAGAGTTGCAGGTTCAGATTATTATCTTCACAATGAATTGTACATGCCTGGGAGTATTTGTAGGGCAAAGGTATGAGAATCCAAAGGTGTGGAATGAAATTTGTAACCTTAACTACACCTATAAGGATTGCAGTACGCTGTAGCATCACCATGGCAACCCATGGATGCCCCAGAGCTACAAACCCTACAACTGCAGTTACACTTGCAAGAGCTATTGTTTCTCTTTTATTCCATTTGTGTATGTTTCAGTCAATCTCTGAAGCTAAGTAGGTCAAACCATGCTCCACATGCTCAAGGTTGCCCAATCATTGAGCTCTGTTTGGGTGAAGAGAGTCTGAGAGCGAGGCACATGCCAGATTTTTCTGCTTATTGCACTCTGGCCAAGTGTTTTACACATAATTGGGCATCAAATATGCATTGTTGCATATTCAAAAGTCAAAATTTTCCTCTAGAGTATCTTCGTGTTTCTAAACCTTCATCAGGATGATCATTCTTAAACACCCAGTTCCTACACAAATCTGCCAGGCCAGGCACTTAAATTACATAACAACTGTGCCCATTCCTAGACATTAATCTTACAACCAGAAAAATTTTTGCATTTGTCTTCTGAACTTATGTTCATAGAGGTTGTCCTTTGAAGAGAAAGGTGGATTACTGATTTGGCTGGGAAGGGGTGGCAGTTGCTGCTCCAAGACACACTGAGGTGAATTCAGATATGGGATAACCATCCCAAACCAGAAAGAATTAACTGTTCCCACAGGGTCCTCTCCATGACTGCTGGCAGAAGCATAAACAATGAAGTAACACTGGTGTCCTGATTTACAGAGGATTAAAGGTGAGATACTCCTCATAATAGGCCTGATAGCATAGACTAGGTTAGGCTCACATGATCCAAACACATGGTCTGTGCCACCAGGAATCCCTGAAGGAGACGTGCTGTGATCAGAAAATGCAGCTTTCTGACATAATTTTCTACCTGCTTCTGCTACTGGAGAATGGATTTTTGATTCATATGCTGTCTAATGGTTGCCAAATATCTGTCTGTGGGGATGCCTTCACTCTATTCAGGTTTGAATTCCAACTTATGCA
The DNA here is from genome assembly GCA_013397795.1 of Orthonyx spaldingii. Taxonomy (NCBI): domain Eukaryota; kingdom Metazoa; phylum Chordata; class Aves; order Passeriformes; family Orthonychidae; genus Orthonyx; species Orthonyx spaldingii. Next base: position 98,164 of record VZTJ01006603.1, read on the forward strand.
ATAGACAAAAAATGTCAGGGATGGAGCTGAATGCTTTCAGGCTTTTAATAATCTTTACAGTTTGGCTTCCTAACAGCCAGTTATGTAATCTATTCTAATGAGAAATATTAATCCAAATATCTATTTAAGGAGCACTTAAACTCTTTAATTTGTGTTCATGAGTGATAAAATAGACACACTGGGTGCTTCACGTATATTTTTCTTTGGTATGGCTGTTAATCTGAGTTTCAGCACAGATCCAAAAGGATCCCTTCTCCCCTCCCCAGCAAGCCCCAAGCCCCACAGAAGCAACAATTATCCAGTGCATGACAGTGGATGGATAATTGGGGCAGCGCCTTTCACACTTCCTACCGGCATTTTTGTTATCTTGCTGAAGCAGACTCTGCAATGGATTCAGTAACCAGAGGACCTGAATCTGTCTTGTCAGCAGGGGATAAATATGTGGCAGTGACAGCTTTTTGTGATGGTGATTAAGGCTGTCTGGCTGTCACACTGCATTTGCATTGCTTGGTGTGACTGCACAAGTCCAGAGAAGAGTGTGGCATCTTGTTGTGTCCTCAGAGGCAGTTCAACTCAAGTGCTACTGGGCCTGTTTGGTAAAACATACATTCAGTTTATTCCTGTATTATATAGATCCCTAGAAAGCTTTTCTTTGTAATGGCTTTGTCAGGGAGGAAATGCAATTTAGAAGGTCTGTAAGACTTTTCCTGCCCTTTGTCAGATGGCAAAGCTTGCTTGTTGTTAACATCATGTCTTGTACATCCTGAGTGTTTTCCTGCCTTCAAAGGAATTTGTAATCAGAAGTATTGAGAGAACTTTCTGTTTCTCTGCAATGTGCCAAACTAGCTCAGCAATGTCATCTGTGGGAAAGAAATGCCTTCCAGGCTCTAACCCTACCCAACCTTCACCCTTCAGCATTTTTGCTTCCCTGGAGGTAGCACCAGGCTATCCTCTGTTTCTGTTTCCATCACTGGAGACTGCAAATGAGGAACATCTTATGTGGCCCTAACAAAAACTGAAGAGAGCTGTGCACACTGCTGGATTCTCCAGAGCTCATTTAGAAACTTGGGAAGGGCTTCAACTCATAACTAATGAATTTAGATGCCTAAATTCACAAGTCCATGTGACTCAGACATTTCAGGTCCCATTACAGTCACTGGAGACCGAAGGCTTTATCCAGCTCTCTAAATTGCTGTGTCAGGTAACCACATGGGGCTGGTAGATCTATGGCTGATCTGCCCTTCTGGATCAACATCTGCAGTCCACGTGGGATCTGCTGGGCATCTCCAATGGCCCCAGCCCCTGCTGTAGCCACTGAATAACATCTCTAGAAGTGGATACCTAAATTAAGATGTTGAAGTGTTGGAGATGAATTCCTATACCTGGAACATTAATGACCACCATTCACCCTGGATGCTGGAAGCAAACTGGAAACTTCTCAGGTTTGCACCAAAGTTTGCAGAAGTTGATGCAGATTCATTAATGGCTTTTGGAATGTGTCCTTAAAGAAAAGTGTCTTGAGATGTGGTTCATGAAAACAGCTTCAGTGTTTTGTTTTTTTTGTTTTTTTTTTTTTTCACATTATTAAATGCACCTAGCTTACAGAGGAGAGAAACTAATGATGTTTCTTTTAATTAGCAGTAATATCAACTGGCTCTGGGAATCATACTTTATTCTTTCCTTCCCAACTTATCACATTTTTCCAGTAGATTCAGCACATACAAATGGGTACACAATGTGCTGGGTTCTTTTCTTTACTAAAAGTAGAGGGATGTGGTGGAAGTGACTGAAAATAAAATACACAGAACCATCCATTCTGACCTCAACACATAGCAAAGTTCTGAGAATTTTGCTAATGATCCTTTCTGGAAAGGAAACTGATCTCTCTCTAGGACGGATGACCCAGCTGATCAGTAAAAGTGAGCAGGTAAATCACTCACTGCCCTGTCTGCTTGCAGCAGGTGGATGGATAAACATTTATGACAGCTCAAAATTAGGATAAGATGCTAATTTTTACTAGCAATAATACGTTTTCTTTAATAGCAAGTGATTACTTAATTAGGTGACCACTGTAAATGAAAAAGAAATTAATGGCTACAGCTATGGGGAAAAAAAAATACATCCATTGTACTTGTTTATCATCCATACATTGTTCTTGCAAAGCATTGAACAGGTCCTTATGATTTTTTTTCTTACACCTTTTTTTATTGATCCCATGCACAGAGGTTAGCATCTAGGCCATTCTGCAGATGAGGCCAAGGTTTTCATGGCAGGAACAAGGAAGCCAGTTTAAAATTTATTTTTACCTGGGATTTTTTAAGTACCTTGGTGAGAAGTTTTTGAAACGTCATTAAATTGCTCACTGAAAATTCACCTTGATGCTTCAGACTACCCCAAAACTGTCACTGAACTTAAAAATGTCACAACACCAGAACTATATGTTCTAAAATTAGAGAAATGGCTTAAAGGGGAATTAAACTGACTTAGACAAGTTTAATTAATCACTATGCATCGGGGAAAAAAAGTAACATGCTTTTCTGTTGAAGTGCAGAGACAGTTCAGACAGAGATTGGGTTGCAGAGACATTATCAGAAGACATCAGTGTGCTAAGCAAGAGCAAGCCCTGTTCTTTTCAGCTCCTGCTTTTGGAAGGCATGACAAGCCATTTCAATACAGCCCATGTGACCTCAGCCTTCTGAGACCCACTGGCAGCAAGCACCTCCTTGGCTTGGTGGCTTGATTCCACACTCTGGCATGTCCTCTTCATGTTCATACACACACCTACTGTCAACAGCCTGCCCAAAGACAAGAGCAGGACAGGTGACCTGGGACAGTAGAGAAAGGAGAAGAAGGTCCTTGGCCATGTTGTTGTGTGTTAATTGGTTAGAAGGTGAGACTGGTGGCATTCCTGAGGCAGAGATGAACAAAGGACAAAGTAGTTTGTCACCAGCCCCACATCCTGCTACTCCTGACTGCACTCTGGACCCTGGGCCTGAACCTTGTTTGGGGCTGTTGGTTAGGGGTAGTGTCACTCTGAAGCTGGGGGTCTGTGCCCTGCTGCTGAAGGCACAGTGTCTGCCTGTGTGTGGTCTCCTGGCTTCTGTCCCTCCTGGAGCAGCCCCACTGCCACTGCTCCCCAGCATCAGGTATTGTCAGCACATCTCTCCTTTAGCACTCTGGATACCTGGGGAGTCAAGAGCTCATCCATCACTGCCCTCAATGTTGCCAAGAAATTGGGCGTTCTGGGGGGGGCAGAGCTGCCTTCTGGCAAGGAGGGAGCCAGGAGTCTCACGATCCCCTTCCCTGGGCAGCTCTCCAGATCCCCCAGGCACGCAGAGCCCTGCTTAGCTGTGCCCCAGTTTACGCCAATTTGGACTACACAGACCCATTTTGGCATCATGCAATGAACCCCAAAGCACTTAGAACCACTTTTTTCCTCCTAAACTGATTGCATTTCCCCTGTCAATGCCAGCACAGTGGTGAAGTGTGTGCAGGTGGCTCCATTCCACTGGGAATACCGAGGTGTTCTGCTAACTCACCCTCTGCAAAAGGACTGTTAATACCAGTACATCTTTTTTCCAAAGAAGAAATAAAGACCCTGATCCACCCCCAACTCCCCCATATAAATAAAGACAGGCACAGTGAAGCTGCCTCTGCAGCAGGGGTGCCTCAGCCAGACCCCTTCTCCATTAGAGGGTTCACTCGGCCCTGCATGGGTGCTGCTCACCAGTGCCAGGAGCAGGTTCAGACCCCTCTGCTCTCCAGTCTGCCAGGTGATACAGCCACACCCTTGAGCCCTTCAGCTGCCCAAATGAGTTGGGAAAGGCTGTGTGTGTAGCCTGTGTGAGCAAGGAATTGCACAAGCTCTCTGCCGGGCCAAGGCTGTCAGCCAAATCACAATCCCATCCTCCCCTTCCTAAGGGCAGGCAGAGATGCTCAGCTCAGAGTTTATTCTCCTAGTTGGTCTGTAATCCTTTGAAAACAAGAATTCCTGATAGGAAAACCAATAGCCCCTCAAGTCTGTCAGGGCAGTTGAGTGCTACTGTAATAAGGTAGAGTATATTCAATGTAAGGATAATGGGTAATGTGGGATTTATAACAAAGCCATAACTCAATAGAAGGGGGCTCAGATGATATCATGAATCACAGCCACGGGATGTGACTGATTGATGAGATCATTAGAAAGCTGAGATTGAATTACACGTCTGGTAATTTATCACTCGACAGCCTCAGCATTTTCTATGATATTTGAGGAACACTAACACATTTTCCTGCACTGTTTTTTCCAGGTCCCTAATTATAAATAAGGTGTTGGAGATGCTTTTAATCAGTGGGCAGTCTAGTGCCACTGTCTTTCACTGTAATCAGACTCGCAGGCATACAGTGAACTTCCCTTTTGAATTATTCAGGACGTGGATCATTGCAGAATTACAACATAGCTTTTTCTTTCTCCGTGTTCAACGTAGCAGTGGAAAATTCCAGTGTAAGAAGGCTGGAACATAAATTTCTTTCATAGTTAACATTTTATTGTACTAATTAAGAAGCAAAACAGAAAAAGATTCTACATTCTATGTTATTGCTAATCGTATTTCATATTAATTAATAAACATAGACCAGTTAGTCCGAGGCATGAAATTTTTGACCACCTGTTTTTTGTGTCTGGTTGAGTAGATTATACCTTCTTCTTTGTGCTTGTCATCTGGCTCATTTCTTGGATATATGTTGTATATACATTGAAGCTGTCTGGAGCCACAACAGTTTGATAAAGTAACAAGGCATTTGCTTTCTAAAAGACGAAAATTAACAGCCAAAGGCAGACTGGCAAAATTAATGGACTCCAGTTAATTTTCCGACTCTGACAGCTACTAAGCCAGAGCATTATACAGGAAAATGTCCAGGATGGCTGACATCTTTGAAAGCAGTCTTTGCAGTCTGTGGGAAAGGGAAGCAAATTGTGAATCCACCTGGGTGATATTTCTGGACCTGGCTCTAAGAAAATGTAAAACAGAGATGCCACTTGTACTTCATGTCTAATCAATTTGACACTCTCCTCCCTGTAATGGCTGGAGGACAGGGACGTTCTGTCTTGCCTCTTCCTTGCTTCTTCCCACATGTCTCGTTGCCAAAATCTCTGCAAAGCACATTTTCTGTACAATCATCTCCCCTGCCTCTGGTACCCCAGCTTTCACAGTTCATGCAAGAGGGTTAAGATTGCTGGAGTTGTTGCAGATCTCTGCCTTCCACTGATGTTTTGCTCCCTTGTAATGATCTTTATTCATGTAGCAGAATAAGAGTGATGTGATGTAGCGGTGGGCAGAATGTGATTCCCTTAGATATTTTGCAAGAGAAGAAAATTATCCACTTCAATGTTTTGTTTGTTTGTTTGTGGGGTTTTTTGTTTGGTTTTATTTGTTTTTAAATTTGCTTGGTACTGTCTGTCAGAACTGAAGGACACACAGCATTCCCAGTTCTTTGGAAATTTCACCTATGTATTTAGTCTGGAGTGGCTGGAGTGGAATTAGGCTAGAGTGGGCAGCAATGTTCAGAATGTTCTGTGAACTGGAAATTCCAGGGAAAATCTCACACCTGACACACCTGATTATTGTGTTTACAAAACAAAAGCTTTTCCTTGCAGCTGCACTGAAAAATTGACATTCCTGACAGTTCTCCCTGTGCGGTTGCACAGATGCTGACAGGAATGGCAATGTCACCGTGGGGTGGGCAGGAGGCTCAGGAGCTGTGATCCACTCACACCCTGCCCTGTGCTGCTCATCTGGGTACAGCCAGGGTACAAATGCTCCCCTCCATGTCAGGGACTCTGTCATCTTCAGGTACTGGGAGATTTCTGAGAGTGAGCAGTCTCCCTTGTCCTACTGAAGAGCCGGGTGACAATTCTTTACTTGGAGCTCTGAAACTCCTTTTAATCATTACCCACTGCATGGTAAAAGGATGAGCAGCAGCAGAGGCAGTATTGGCCTGCAAGCCAACAAATCCTTGCAAATTTACTTCCAGAGATGCCAGCTTGTACCTTATGTGGTCAGCAGTTTTGTGCATATTCATTTCTCCCCAATGTAAAGCTTGTCTGTCAGCCAGAATCCTGTAAAATAGGTTATTCTGTTCTGTCACGGATCTAAATTGGCATCATCAAGGAACCAGTTTCAACGTGGACTAGTCTCTGTGAGGGTCCATCATGGCTCTGTTGCTTCAGTCCCTTTTATGTTTTCATTAATATAGCAGTTATTTTAATATTCTGCATCAGTCATATTCCTAAATGCCTTGTATCAGCCTTGTGGAAAGAATATCAGTCAAAACTTGCCCCACTTAGGTTTCTTCAGGACATTTCTGTTGTTCTTTGTTCAGTTTACATGAGTATTTCACAAATATTAATGACTTAGTCTGCGTAAACCTTTCTGAAATATTAAGACACAATTCCCTCTGACAGTGAGAAAGCACAGAGAACTGCAGGTAAAGGAAAACAGGGTAATTTTGGGATACCCAGAGTGACATGGTTGATCTTTGTTTTTTCAGACCGTGTGCCTTTGCCCCTCTGTCTGTCTCTGAGCAGCACAGTTCCCACTGACACAAAAGCTGCTCTGAGTTTTCAGTTAAGCTGTAATTAATCCCCTGCCTCCTAAAACATTGCCTAGGCAAAATACCCCTTCCTATGCAAAGACAGAGAAGTCATATCCAGCTCACTGGGGCAATTTCCAGCTTCCTCACTACTCTTCCCTTGTCTACAAACCTGAAATTACTTCTCCCCATCCTGCCCTCTACCAAAGGAGGGGATGCTGACAAAAAATCACTCCTGTCTGTGGGATCAGGGTCCTGCAGAGAGGTGATCCCTGCATTAAAGCCCATTCAGTGCACGTGTCAGCACGTGGGGAGTGATTTACGGCCACGTGGGGCAGCCTTCCTTCTATTTTATCCCAGACTTTCACACATCGGTTTCACTAATGTTCTGTTTGTGCATGAATGAGTTAGGGAGAGACCTGGCCCTGCTGAGCAGATGGTGCTGCTGTCCCTGGTGAGACAAGGGCCATACCTGCCCCAGGAGAGCCAGGCAACCTTGCTTGCTCAGGAACCATGTTTTCCTATTGGTTTGCTGGTGAAATGAACCATACACAATATCTATCTGCAGCTGAATCAGAAAAATCTGAAATAAGAAGCCTCTCTAAACCATTCCTCATTTATTCTGGTGATATGGGTGGGAAGGGGAGTTTTCCAGCTTTGGGGTTAAATTATTTTTTGTGCTCTATTCCCATCTCCAAAGCTGAAGGGATTTAGGCAGTGCTCGTGTTACAGGCAGGGTGTTGTTACAAGGCAGCTGCTGGGAGTTTCAGTTTTGGTGAACACAGCTCCTGTCATCTGTGATATTGTCAGCTGGGTTAGCACAGGGCTGTGTTACAGACACGACTCCACGTTAGCACAGTGATGTCCCAGCAAGACCAAAGCCTTAATTTCCTCATCTCTACTCAGAGAGTGACAGAAAACCTTCCTTCCCTATATTAATTGCTTGCTTTGAAAAGCAGGTAAAGGTAAGAGTGGGAAACCAGGCTGAGCTGAAAAATGAAGCAACTTTTTCTTTCTGTTAGCTCAGCCTGCCTTTTCATTTTAGGTAAGGTATTTGTAAATTAAGTTGATCACTGGATTCTGATCATGGTTCCTCAGAACAGCTCCCACAAAGAGTGGGACCTCTCCAGTGTCCTCTCCATGGCAGAAAAAAAATCCATGAAGGTGACTAGAGTAACCTTTGCATGTCTGTAACCTGCTGCTGCCCAGAGGATTGCCACTTTTTTTTTTTAATTAAGTAATATTTTTAATGTGAAATAAACATGAACATAGTTTTGTGGTGGAGAAACCTCTGCGGTGCTTGCCAGGTTGCTCCAGTGGTAAATCACCTGAGCTATTGAAACTTGATGAAGGTCTGATTCCCTAAGCACAAATAGATGTTGACTTCTCTGCCATCTCCCCCAATACATTTTAAGAGTCTCCAGGTTACTGGTGTTCAAGACTTCCTCATTCAGAAAAGAGTTCTCTTCATAATTTGTCTACAGCTTATTCCAAAAAGCTTGGAGAAAATGCAATTGTTACCATTATTTGCTTCACAACAAAAATTTCTCAACATTCAGATCTCTATAAATGCCTCCGCCTAAATAGACATCAAGAACTTTAACAAATTGTTCAGGAGTTTTATCTCTTTTTTATTTTGGAGTGAGGTTTCTAATAGCAACTTAATGGAGCTTGATTTTTTTTTTTTTCTTCACACAAATAAGTCCATCCTTTATTAAAAGTGTTTCGTTCTTGTCTATGCTTCCTTTGCCTGCTTTGTTTTCAGATACATTTGCAGCTTTGGGCATTTTTGTAAGGTTTTAGTGCAGTTTCTTTCTCAATGTATTTTGTTTTTCTCCCAAAGTGGAAAAACTGCAAATACAAATGCACTTGGAGAAACAAAACCAAGAATGTTATAGGAAGAGAGATTTGATTTTAGATGTTATGTCATATCAGATCATGTGATATGATTTTGAAGCACACATCTTTTTCAGAACAATGAACAAACTTCAGAGGAATTCAGAAAATTTGGAGATAGGGAAAAAACACCTTCCCTAATCTGATGGCATTAATAAGATCTGACAGTATTATCTGCTAAAAAAACCCCACAAAAATCAAAACAAACCCAACACTCCTCACCCACAAAAAACTCCACAAAATGGAAAATTCCCCCCAAACCACTCACCAATCAAAAAAACCATAAAAAAATAAACCAAAACCCCCAAAAGACCCACACCAAAACCAAGAAAAAAAAGTGCTGATACTGTGTCAGACACTTGAAAGAAACTACCTGGAACGTGTATTCTGCAGCTCAAAGCCCAGGTTTCAGCATCAAGAAAGCAGTAGAATAACATGGACTAGATGGTGAAAACCTACGCATGATAACTGGAGATCTGGAAAACATGACTTGCAAGGAATAATTGAATAAATAACAGTTACTTGGCCTTGAAAGGGGAACACTGGCTGGACACTATAACAGTTTTCAAGTGTACAACAGACCAGCCTGAAGAACAGGCAACAGCTGCCTGCTGACATGACTGGGATCCACAGAAGGAACACCTATTGGATTTAAATTCCCAATAAAAGAAATTTCCAGTGTTTAAGATTAGACACTTTAAAACTTTGTAACAGTGTAATAAGTGAATCACAAAGTAGAAAACAGGTTGTCTAAAGAGTTGTGGTGTCTCAATCACTGGATGTTTTTGGGGAAAAAAATGACAAATATTTCTTGATTTATATATAATTACATATAATTAACCCTAAGTTGAAGCAAGACGATGGGTAAATTACATCTTTTCTCTTTTCATCTTTTAGGATTCAGAACAGAAGCAAGAGATTAATACTATTTGTGTTTCCATGGGTATTTTTATGCTGGGCTTTTAAGTATAAGGTGGGAAGGAGACACTTTCTGAATCACTCTGACAAGCTGTGTACTGCAGAGAGGACTGCGAGTACAAAGGAGATAAGCAAACTGAGCAAGCAGTTCATCACACACAGGAACTGCAGCCAGCTTGGATATCACCAGCAGAAGCAATCTACCACTAGAAAAAGGCTGTGTTCTAGTATTTTGCAGAAATATATTTTTGTGGAGAAATTCCCTGACTTTCAAATGAATGCATTTTCCTAACCTTTATGCTCTGTCCTGATTCTTTCAGAATAGAATAGGTTTTTTTGTTTTTTTTTTTTTCTTTTCACCTAAAAGTAACAGATTTCAAATACGTATATATAATTAAGTAATATGGAAGAAATTGTGTTTGGAGCAAAGTATTTCAGGTTTTTTTGAAGAAAACATTTTTATTAGTTCTAAATACAAAATTTAGAAGAAGAAGCTTTGGATTATGCCTCAGAAAAAAAATAAATGTCAGAATCATTTAACATCGTCTGGAATGGGTCTTCTGCTTTCCTTCAAACTTCAACACAAACAATCCTAGATTTTTAGTAAAATTAGGCCTTGTTTAAATATACATTTGGGGAATCCCTCTTAGTTTTGGAGAGTATATATACATAAGAGGAACTGACCAGTGGTTGCTTGTCCATGTTCAGTCTGTAGCGGTAACATTTTTGTTTTCTTTCCTTTTTGTTACGATTCAAGTCACCCTCAGTTTTTCTGAAGGTAAATTATGGGCTTTATAGTAATATCTCTCAAATACAACATGACAAACTTACAGTAAGACAGAGATATGGTGGATGTTTCTTCTCCCCTGAAAAGCACAAAATATTTGAGCAAAGGCAGTTTTTTATTTGAACTATTAGAGTATTCAGAATATTTTATTTCTTTTTAGGGAGTTAGCTCATAAAATATTAATATTTTCTCCTTCCCACTCAAATAAGGATGGATTTTTTTAATAATAGTGAGATATAATTTCAAAGTCATTGCTTTTTCCTTTTTCAGAAATGCCTGTCTTAATGATTTTTTTGCTAGGCATGCATTTATTACTCTTCCTTAAAGTTTACCTAAAGTTTACACAGTGTCACAGCGATATTATCTGACTGTCCATTTTGACCTAGAGGAGCTAGGTAGAAGTGACCATTTACCTTCTTTTTATTTAAAACTTTCTGTTGTAAATTCATTGTTTGTTTCTTTTTAGTACTGAAATAAGCTTTGAAAGAAAAAAGGCTTAGGATGAAATTCAAAAAAGATAATTTATCAGAAACATTAAGATCTACAGCAACCTGAAGAAATAAACTGTCAACAAAATCTTGAGCTAGTCAGTTTTATGAAAACTGGAAAATTTAACGGCTTGAAATTCAAGTATATTTTTGAAAAATAAAGGAAATCTATCTGCTATGCTTTGTCCTATTGGTTGGATTTGGCCATGGGTAGTGCATTACTGTGAATTCACCAACTTTAACTGCAGTCCACTGATGTAAGTGAAGATTGAGGGCTCATATTCTCCTCCACCTTCCTACCTCACCCTGCAATTACTCTCATTTCCACTGTTGGTCTGAAACCACTGTGGACACTGAGAAATAACCCAAGTAATGCAGTGAGGATTGTACCTCAGTGCAGCAGCTAGAGAGATGTCCACGGTAAAAACCATGAGCTTGAAATATGAGGTAAACTCATGATATCCCCTTGACAGCTAAATCCAAACTTCTAATTCAGAGAGCCCTTGTCAAAATGCAATGTCTACTTTCTGCCAAATAGCCTGAATTGAGACACCACAAAGCATCCCTACGTGTTTGCTGCCACTGTATCTCCATCCGCTGTCCCCATGGCGGTGGCTGAGGGGCTGTGCACATTCCTACAGGGACATTTCAGATGGCCTCCAGTGTGCTCAGCACTGCCTGGAGCAACCTGAGGGACCTCACTCACACACCATCCCTCAAACATTTGTGTTTGCCAGAGAAGTTTATCTCTAGTGAGCCTGATTTTACCCCTTTCCCCCTTCAAATTCAGATTAAAGCTCTTTTGATCAGCCCTGCTCACTTTTGCGCTAAATTCCTTCTCCCCCCTTGGAGTACCACATCTGTTGCCAGTAGGCCTGGTGTCACACAGATAGACCCATGCTGAAAAAATCCCAAATTCTGCTGGTGACACCAGGCTTAGAGCCAGGAATTGATCCTCTGGCTCTTCCTGCTGGCACTGAGATGGCAGCGTGTTCCCTCTGAGCTCTGTGCAGCTGCGTGAGCTGTGGTGGGTGCAGAACCGAGAGAGGACGGGGACTTCTGCCTGCTGGAGACCATCCCTCCCTGGCAGAGCTGCCAGAGCTACAGTGCCCCTCTGGCCTGCCAAGTGCCACGGTGCTGCTGGTTCCAGCACTTCCTAAGGGTTTCTTTTATGGCAAGAGGGGTTTGACCACTGCCACTCCTGACCGTGCATGGCTCTCCTGGTGCTGTTCTGTGAGCTCTGGGCCCCTGGTGAGTCTCTCCACTCCCTTGAGGTTCCCTTGGTTCAGGGACTCCCTCAGTGCATCACTCTGGGGTCCTTCAGTGTCCTCCACTGGGCAGCTGCTATTGGGGTCGTTGAAACCCCCAAGAATACTAAGGTCTGTGACCTTTTCTTTCCTTTCCGTTGTCTGAAGGTCTCCTTTGCTTCTTCCTGATCCAGCACTCTGTAGTGGAAACACATTAAAACATTGCATCTGTCTACTCAGCACAACAGATTTCACAGTTTTGCAAAATATGCAGGAATATGCTGTCAGTTCCTAAAGTAATTAATGTGTTATCTGCATTACAAACATGCTGTTTTACTGAGCCATCAAGAAGAGATCCAGTTCCCAGATGCAAATACGTTTCTTAGATGGTGGATTTATGAACTTTGTAAGTACTGAAAAAGAGGCAAAAATATTTTTTTTCTTGATTGGGTTGCTTATAAAATCCAAGCTTAACCTTTCTTACTGCAATTGATGAAATGGAGCTGGAGTTGGGAGGATCACAAGTTTACAGATAAGCATGCAAAAGAAGGATTGATTAGCTAAGAAGCTCAGATCAATGTTCCTGACCCTTGCTTAGCAAATGCCTCCAGTCTGAAGTAGAATTTTTATTACAATATTTATTACAAAACAAAGCTGAGACACTTTAATGGTAGACTGTGTGTATGCTTATCTGTCATTGGAAGAGCAGCAGAAATCCTTGATCTAAAGACGTCAATGGAACAAGATTTTCCTTCCTCAGACCACAAAGAAACCTTGCATGCCCATTTTAAGTTCCAGGGAGGTTTTAACCACTACCTTAAATCATTTTCAGTGCTTATTGGTAAAGAACAAGTAGTTAGTCTAGACTCTCTTACAGAGACAGAGCACTCCAATTCCATTGCAAAGGAGCTGCCATTGTCTAACTTAGCCCTGATCTCTAGGCAAAAACCCTTAGAAGAGTGGGCGTGCTGTGCTGTTTTTTACCCATGACAGGTGTGTGTAACCTGCTGCTGGATGGTCTGCATGGCAGAGACTTGAAGCAATGTCATCCTACCCTAAGCAAACATCAGCAGTTGGATGCCAGAGAACCCAAGAAACACAAATGTTATGTGACTAAGAGGGATATCTCCTGTGTTGAAGACAATCTGCCTAGCATTTGTTTTTCCTTGGAAAGCTTTGTATTTCTCTTGCCCAATCACCATTAAAATGGCCCTTGTGGGACTCTGACAAAAATTATTTCAGACATATGTGCTGGTAATAAAAATAAAGCCAATAATGTGGTGATTTCCAAATCCTAATTCATGAGGTAATTTTCATGGTACTGAGCCCAGTTCAGCAAAAATATTAACTGTGTGCAAGCCTTTGTCTAAAAAGATGGATTCATGTGTGGGCTTAAAGACGTTATGTGCTCATACATTTGTTTTCTGTGTGGGTCCTACTTCCTGAGCTTGTGGGGAAAGCAAAGAAAGCAGTTTCTTGGTTTGGTCATGTTGTGACTTGAAAGATGAACAAGGCTATTCAAGGATGTGAGAAAGGGATGTAGTAGGCAATGGAAAAAAGCTTTTACTCTAACAGCATTTGGTGGGAAAAAAGACATTTTATGAGACTTCCTTTATGTAATGGTCCAGAGCTCTGTTAGCAGGAGTAGGCTGAACTGATGCAGGATTCTTGATCTGGATTTAATTATTCAGCTGATTAAGCTTTTCAAGCCCTTTATGAGAAGAAGCTGGAAAAATATTTCGGGAATTGGCCTCAATAATCAAAGGTAGTGTCTTGTCATTCATCCCAGAGCCCTTTATTAATTGTATATGGAAATAACTTCATCCACCACCAAAACAAACACCTGCCTTGCTGGCATGAGCACAGTGGCTGTTAAAAGGGAGCAGGTCACTAAACAGCAGGGCTGGTGTGGGAGGTGAGGAGGAGTTTGAATTCCAGGTGCCACTTGAGACAGGAGCAGCAATTGCTTTGGCTGAAAGGGAAACCAATACTAACATAATTAGTACAGCAGAGCTGTATAAGTGGTTTGCACTGCAAGGTTTGTACTCTGTGAGTTCATCTTCTTTGTGTCCAAGATAATGAGATTGGCCTGATGCCCAGAGCCAACAACTATCCTGACTATAAATTTCCCAGCCTCATCTCCTGGGGCCCATCTAGCTCAATCCTGCAGGTTCTGCTGAGGTCCCAATTCTGAGTCTGGCTCCAGCCTTTCACCTTCCAGGTCTAATTTCTTTTGTCACATCTGGGAACTTCAGAGGTGCTACAGGCACCAAGCAAGGGCAGTTTGCCAGCAATTTTACAATTGCCTCCTGTAGAGCTGACTGTCCTCCCCACAGATACCGACAGCCCAGAAGCAGGGAGAAATCCTTAGACTGTTGCCTAGGAAGTTCCCTTTGACAGCTGTGACAGAAACATTAAGGTATGGCAGGGAGGGAAGGGTGGGTCCAGGCTGAATGCAGAGGACACTCTGCAGGTACAGTCATACAGACATCTCTGGAGCAGCCTCACCTGTTGGATGAAGAAGAGTCCTCCAGGCACAGAGCCAGATGTCCACACTGCAGCAGGTCAGAAGCAGGGTAGCTGTCATGGTTCTTGTGTCCATTGCAATGTGTTGCTGCCATCTTCCAGGTAATCCCCTCTCACATCCTATCAACCCACCAGTAGAAAACCTCCCAAAGAGGCAGTGCAGTAACACCAAAGAATACTTGACTACAAAGAAAACACAGAGGAATTCTGTTCCGTACACTCTGCATTCAGTATAGGGGTGAGGGGAGTACTCACTGTAATCCTAACTTCTAAGAAAGGCTCACTTGATTTATTTGGAGGTTTCTAGGATGCAATCCTCAGGGATTCAGACCCTCGGCAAATACACTGGTCAGCAGGCTGTAGAATAGTGGTGGTGGTGAGACAACCAACAGCTGTCCAGTGTGAAGTGCATAAATAATCCATGAAAGAGTGACAAGAGCCCAACTCCCATTCAGAAGGGTTACCCACTTCCTGTGCTCTGACACAGTGACCCAGCTTCAACAGAGGCTTGGCAGTATGATTGTCCACTTGATACATCCTAGTGGTTGAATATGTGGGAAATGTGCAATGAATGCTCTTGGCTAAGGAGGGACTTTGTCTGGGAAGTTGCTGGGTGAATGCCATAAGCACCAAGCTTTATTCAGGAGATGGGAGATGGCAACTGCAGTGTGAGTCCTGCTCAGCAACCTGTGCTCAGAGTAAAGTAAATATATGAGCTCCATGAAGGAAGCATGCTCAGATTTCTTTGGTTAGAGTTGCCTTGTGATAAGCAGCATTTCCTCTCAGCCATTTCTACGTGGCTCTTTGGTCAATCCTTGGGGACCTGTGTCAGCTGAATAAAATACCTGACTCCATCGTGTTGCTTTATTTGATTGTGACAAAACAGCTGCTTTTATTGTTTCAAATAATTTCATTTCCCGGCAAAAAAAAAAATCAAGATTTGGTCCTCATTAAGTATTCTTCTATCTGTCATTGACACAATCCTGAGCAAATAATTTAACTTCTTTATGTTTGCATTTCCCATATGTTCTTTAACTTTCTTCTCAAGGACTTGTTAAAGATGGGGCATCCCCTTCTCCCTGGGCTGACTAGAATCTAAATAATTTCGTAATGGAGAACAGAAAGTTCGGTAAGAGAAGAAACAGTTCCAGAAAAGCCTATGAAAGAAAATATGTCTATTTCTAGGGAAAGAGTCACTTCTTCCCATTCCCAAATGTTAGAGAATGGGAGAAAATATTCTTAAAAGAGAAAATAGAGAATACTCCAGTATTCTAGCCAACCTTGAATCACCCCCACCCACTCAATATTCACCTCAAATAGTCAGTACTGGCAATTCTTAGCAGAAGAACATAGACAATAGTTTACCTTATTAAGGGATTGTTTAAGTCCAATTTGGCAAAGTTTAGAGTCCTGTGGGGAAAAGAGCCCCTAAGTTAAAAGGCTGCTGATAAATTACAGGAGTTTCAACAGAAGACTGTAAGGGAGAAACAGTGAATAAGCAAAAGCTGGAAAAACCTTCACTTGGTACAATAAATCCTCCTTCACTGTTTTTCGGTTTTTTTTTCCCCTTTGTATGAATGAGAATATAACTTAGACATCTCTAATTGTTTGCATTTTGGAGAGCGCTTTGTTCTCGAGAGGTGTCACTAAGAGTGCTTATTCCATTTTTCTTCTACTTTTTAATTAAAAAAAATTTGCAAATGCAAAACCTAGCTGGGTGATTTATGATGAAAAAGACTTCATTTGAAAAGGGTTTGGTAATGAGGGCTTGGAAGATGCATTTGGTAGTTAAACTTCAATGTACTTTTTTCCATCTATCCTGACCAATTTTTATTTGCTGATGCAAAAACCAATGTAGACTTATGAGTCATCTGTTAAAATTATTTTCAATCACTACATTGTTTTTCATTCACAGGAAGTTTGCAGCTTGCTTTTTATCAAAGGAGCAAAAAATAATTTGCACTTAAATATTTATCACACTACAAATTTAGAAGCAGAAAATGGTGGAAAAACGTCTCTAAAATCACTCGTTCTGCTGGCATCTAGTCATGATGGAGCTCCTAGCTCTTCTGAGAAAAAAACAACCAGCAAACATGTCTGGCTGCAAGCATCAGAAGAAGGCAGCTGTCTGTGTATGGAGCAGCTGGAAAATTAACTGGTAACTGCGGCCCCAGTTTGGGCTGAACCAGTCCTGCTTGGTGCCTGGACTCTTCCTCTCCAGTTCTGGTCAGAGTGGGAGAGCAGGAAAGATGGAGTTGTTCCTGTCTGGAAGAGCAAGAAGGAGTGTACTGCTGGTGAGGTCTGGCAGAAGGACAAATGAGTTGAGAGACTTTGGCAGCCTGCTTTAGGAAGCGGGTCCGTCATCCTTGGGGAAATGAAAATTCAAATGTCTCACAACCAGAAGAGATGTGTGGGTGTACTGGAGATGAATATGGATTGCATGTAGACAGAGACAGAAAAAATTCTGGGCACTCCGTGTTTTAAAAGAAGAGTTATTGGTCATCTGGAATTTGTTTTCCTTTCTTTAGAGTTGCAGCTTATTTGAAGTTTGAGCTGCTAGATGGCAATGAGAAGGAAAAGAACTTCTTGGGCTGTGAGAACAAACTTTTCGGTGGGGACCCAGTGGGAACCACGCACTCCCTGTCTCAGGATGCTGCCAGTGCCAGAAATTTAGATGTAGTGTCTGGGCAACTTCATGGAGTCCAGATCTAATGGAGGCTGTCAACAGCAAAGGCAACTTTCCAAGAAGTCTAGGAATTATAAGTGGTTTGGAGACTGGCAGAGCACCCTGGGGAGGAATCACTGCATGCCTGCTTTTTTCTTCTGCTCCTTCCTTTGTATTCACTGCTGATCCTTGCTGGAGACAGGATGCTCTGTTGGATAATCTGACCCCAAATAACCTGGTCTAATATGAGCAGCATGTCTCATACTCTGATGATCTCAATTGTGCAAGGAAATAATGTCCATAGCACACAGTAAGTCACCAAAAGTCAGAATTATTAGTCTCAGCACGTTGTCACATTCAGGGGTGGCTCTGACCTCAGTGATGGCACAACTCACCCCGCTGGAACTTTATAAGCCTGACAAAATCTTTCCTTGCTTTCTGCCTTAGCAGTGGCAAGCAGCAGTGCCAAAACACACCAAAGGTTTAGAAGAACATTTTGTATAAAACAGCAAGAGCAGATGCCATTCTTGGTGAAGATAATACTAACAGGTTGAGAATATTTAGTGGTTTTGTGTGGGGAGGTAAAAAAAGGATCCACGTTCTTTTAAAGGACTTTGCAAGTTCATCCTACACAGCCTTCTTTGAGCTCATTTGTTGCCACATTTCCATCTTCTGTGAACTTGGATGGAGTCAGCAAAATTCCCAAGTAAAGATTTACAACAGCTTCATACAACATGTGACAAATGTCCATATACCCACATACTGATGAATCTTTAGTGAAGGCTAATACATTGCAGAGATCTTGTGTGCCTGTGTGGCAGCACAGCAACCCTCAGAGAGGATTTTTCCAGCAGGACAGAGCACAGAAAGGGTTTGCAGGAGGAAGTTATAAGGTCATTTAGGTAATGGCAATATTCTCAGCTTTCCAGTCTATAACAAATAAATAACCTTATCTTTTCAGTTGTATCTTTCCAAAGAATAACCTTTTCTGTTTGTCGCTGTTGAACCGATAGCGGAGCGAAGGGACACACGAATCTTGAGAGAATGCTGAGTGAGTTTATTTAATTAATAACAGATTTATACACACGCGAGAAGACTATTCGGATTGGCTGAGAGTCCTCCACCCCCCGGGATTGATTGGGCAGAGCTCTGACCACCTGTTTCCAAAAGCCACTCTCAGTAACATGGAACTTATCTTATATTTAGTAAACTTTTCAGTAGAAGAAGAAAAATTCCCATGGGAAAGAGTCTGTGCTGTCACATCTGTTCTTTCTTTAAATGTTATCATTCTTTTAATTCTGCATTGTGTTACACACATGCACACAGATTCATACCCATTACATTATTTTCTTGAGACCCCCACCAGCTAAAAGGCATTGGAGCTGCCAGTAGCCACATGATGCTGTATAGGTTTCAGGCCTGAGCCAGAACCTCACCCTACAGTCCTGCACAGGGTGGACATTTCATCTGGGGCAGCAAAAGGGAGGTATCGCTTCATTGTTTCATGGCATGAATGCGACTGTGAAAAAGTTGTGTATTTTGCCCTATTTCTGTCACCATATAATTATTAGCAGAAGTGTATTGTTATTTCTACATTGCTTATAAGGACAGCATAACCCTTGTGCATCTCTTGTTTTGTTTATCTAATAATCCCTTCTTAACTTGCCTCCTCTTTTTCACACACAGGTTACAATGTGTGTTTGCAGTGCAGCACAGCAGAGACTGGTGAAACTTTAATATGATGGAGAAATCATTGTTCTGTCTGAAATACTTCTTACTGGAATATAAAATGCATCTTACACTTTGTGTCAAAATGCAAGAAATTTCTATTGGGGTCATGCCTAAGGCAAAGAAAAGAATTTTTTTGTTGCTCATCTGAACATTAAAAAAAAGGTGAGTAGCAAAGCAATTTTGGATTTTTTTTTTTCTGAAGAAATAAAAAGTGTTAATAATATATGGTTTGGAATTGACAGGAATTTTTTGCACAAACCCACTCTTTGTTTCCTTTTTATGTCACAAAGTGAAGATTGATCACAAGGAAAAGATATCATTTTTATTTGGGTTTAGTTAGGCTTTTCAAGTTGCTTATTCACTTTTGAGACAAAAAGCCATTTTAAGAAGTAAAAGCACCAATGAGCAGTATTGTGTCATTTCCACCAAAGGATCATCGCTTCCTTTGATCAGTCTGTCCCCTCACTTAGTGAATACAGTCAGTCCTCACAGCTGTATTGCTCAGTCATGACAAAAACTCTTTGACAGAAAATGTTTCCAGGTTCTATTTGCAGTGCAATTATCAACAGCTTTGATTTATTGCTTGTAAACTTCATTATTTTTCTACAACCTCATTACAGAATTATTTGTGAAAGCAGGAAATGTGTCTTATTACTTCCTAATAGTTTTAGATATAAACTGCCTGGATGCTTTCCAGCTAATATATCAAATTATCTCACTCTCTGAAAGGGTCCTGCAAAAATCTGGGCACACATAATGGTAGATTATTAATTATATTAATCACAGCTAGTAATTTCAGATGGCTGTCTGAATGTGACACATACTAATGCATCAGTTCAAAAAGATGCCAAGCTCCGTTGCTGGGATCTAATAGGACATAGGTCATCTACAATCTCACTTATACTTCTGAGTATAAATTATGTAGGTCAGTAATGTCATAAAGACAAAATTGTAATGACATTCCCTGAGCAGTAATATCCTTCTAGAATTACTTTGTCTGTCTCGGGTTTTTTCATTTGTTTGTTTAGTATACATATGTAAACTGCTGTCCAGGGAATTCAGCAAGGCAAGCAAACTTCCAGGGACCTGTCAGGCCATGTGACTTGGTGAGAACAGGTGAGAGGAGCAGAAGAGGTGACACACTGCTCACCTGTGGGTTGAGCATAGCTCCCATACAGCCCTTGTCAGACCATAGTGCCTCTCACCTTGGATCAAGGAAGTGTGATATTGGATGGGACCTGACTTGACCGTCTCAGAAATGCCAGTGCACTTTACATGAATTCTTATCTCAAAGCAATTTTCTCTCCCAAACGCTCTGTGCCTTTGATACCAGTGCCAGGGAAAATGTCATTAAAGTGTTGTCCCACAGAGAGTGGAGGAACGACAGCCCATAAAGTTTAATCTGCCACCTCTTTCTATACTCAAGGAAGTCAAGTCTGAAACCATGTAATCATTCCCCCAAGAGAGTATTATTTATTCATAGTCATTAGACTCTCCTGCATGTAAAAGACATGCAAAGAGGGCAATAATTAGATCTGAAGAGAAGTGCACATGAATAATATGTTAATTTAGTGACTTATTTTCCGGGTTTAGAATACAGAAAGACAGATTCTCACTTTCTCCAATGAACTTGCTACAACAGCTTAATTAATGACTGTTTTAACTGATACTTAACTTTACAGACTGATTTGGCATCTTCAAAAGCTGAGCTGTGCTGCTGTCTCAGTTAACTCACGTTTCTTTCTCAAGCTGTTCCTGAATGTATACAATCATTGCCAGCACAAATACTGTCATGTAAAAACTGCATCTCTAAATTCACTTTCCATGGACAATAAAAAGCAATTACTTTCATATTTGCAGAAAGGAGAATGAAACTTGCATGAGCACAGATGAAACAAGTTACTTTCAAATTCTTATGGGAAATTTACTGATAATTTGCTCTGTTATTCACCAAGGCCTTCATGAAAAGCAGAGAGAAACAATGTGAATCATCTAGCAATGTTTTGCTATTGCTTTTCATATATGCATTTTAAATGAAGACAGACCTGATTGTAAATAAACATCCTCAAACTATTAACAGCTATCTGCAAGTGGTCTACCTACTTAACAAGTCAAATAGTGATTTCGGGGAATGTATTTGACACAGTAGGTGGGATAGCATATGAAAATAAATATCAAATTTACTGTGATTTGGCAGGTGACTGGGAGCTCATTAAATTGCTGTAACACAATTACTTGTGATCCCCTGGCCTTGCCTGAATTCTCAGCCTCCTCAGTAGAATTTTACTCCAGGAGCAATCATTTTAATTTTTTCAGTTCTGAGCCATGAAAAGTTCTGGATAGATTTATTTTTTTTTTAATTTTGTGTCGGTTTTTTTGTTTGGGTTTTTTTTTTTTTTTTTTGTATACTTGAAACCTGCAAATTTTAGACTCACTTGAGAATTCACAGGCATAATAAGATTAATAATGTATGTTGAATGAATGCTCAGTGGGGTATTCAATGTCCTATGGATAAGTGAAGAGAAGAGCTCAGATGAGAATGTTTCCAAGACTGATGAGGACAAGATGGTGATGGTGGAGAAAACAGAAGAAAGAGTGGGGATGACAGGTATGCAGATGGAGGTAAATTTACTGAAAAAATTGCATTCTTGGCTTGTTCTTTTCCCACAATTAAAGTAGAAACAATTGCATTGTTTGGTTTGAATGTCCAAACTGTGCAAAATGCTGAATCAGTCTGCCTTCCTAGCGAAGCAATTTCTTCTTTTCAGTTTTTCCTCTGTGCTTTTGGCTGCTTACTGCCCAGCCATTGCTATATTCTCCATTAGTCTGGGCAAGAAAAATGATGTCTGGTGAGCTCTGAATTTGTGCTGACAAGGTATGTGCCCTGTGTGCACTGTCCCCGGAGCCACCATATTCACCATACATTTGCACCACATTTACCAAACATTTACACCACATTTACCATACATTTGCACCACATTTACCATACATTGCTGACACCGTGCAGGCAGTGGAACCCTTGGGCAGCTGCCAGGTCACACAAGCAGGTGAGAGTGGGCTTTGGGCAAAGGCTCACTGGCAATGGGAGATGAGGATCTGGAGCTGAGCAGAGGAAATACCCCTGGGGCAGGGTTAATTGCCATGACATTGTAGAGGCCTCTGACAGGGCTTGGTGAGGAGCTCTCACCAACATAATCTGACTCTGGACTCTATCAGTGTGGTAAGAGGTGTTTTTCAACACACACTTCCTTATCCAGGTCATGGAAACAGTAGGCAAAGGAGCAAATGGCATGTATGGAGAGAGCAGGCCATTTCCTAAAGGTGTAATCTTTCAGTAAGTACTCAGCTGCTTTGTCTGTGGTCAGTTTTAATCAGCAAGATATTTTCCTGTCTCTTCTCTGCAGAAAGCAGCCCCCTTTTGTTTCCTGCCTCAGAACACTAACTTCTGCCTTGTCCCTTCCATAAAATTTCATGGAAGAGCTTTAGACAGCTGTGCTGAGCACTCCTCAGCGTGTGTAGCTGCTCTGCTAACACATCTGGCTGTAATTGACAGGCTGTCTTCCTATTCAGCACTTACTTTTTTATCTACCTAATAAGGCTTGTTGTCTCAATTTAATCACAGCCCACTGAAATCCATGGAAAGTCTCCTGTTGCTTCAGGAGGCTGCAGGTTATGGTGTAAATTTTATCCTTGATTTTATCTAGGCCAAGAATTCACCCTTAGGGTCTGAACTAGTTTGGAATCACTCTGGTTTTGCCATGAGGACTTTCAGTTCTAAGATGAGTGGTTTGCTGAGAAAGTGGTATTTTTTTTACTTTATGTTTGTGTACCTCCAACCAGGAGGGGAGATCCTGTTAGTGAGGACTATTGCAGAATGTACAATCACGGGATGAGGATCTGCTCCTTAAGGATGTTCTTCTCCTCTGATCTTCCCATAACAACACCTGGTGGGAGGAAACAGTGTTCCAGGAAAGTGCGTCCTGATCTGGCAGCTGGTGATGATTGTGTTAGGAGAAATGGCTGCAGTCTCTCGTGATTAGGGAAATCATTCTTTTCATCTGAATTAAAGCACCTTTTAAAGGTTTCCATCTGAGATCTGCAACTGTCTTACTGCTGAGTTCATGTGATAAGGTCTCACTTGGTGGTTAAACCTTTACAGCCCTTGAAACTTGTAACTTCCAGCAACAAAACCACAGTGGAACTTCGAACATATCTCTTGTCCAGTCTATTTTATTATATTCATTGCTTTAGGCAGAAGGGAAGCTAAATTAGTTAGTGTGAAGCACTCTGAATTCCTCAGCCAGGACCAAAAGCTAAAAAGTTATGAAGCTGCTGCACTAGTCTTCAATAGAAAAGCAATAAATACTTTATAAAATGTGTAGCTGTGAGTCTGATAGGGATCTCATACCACAGTAAGTAGATTTGAAGTAGCTTTTCAAATTGACCATTTGAGACCTGTCAGTATGACTGTCCATTCTCGGGCTATTTGAGAGCCACAAACTTACTGAACTTTGGAAAGTGTGTGTCAAAAGTGAAATTTGATGCATCTTTTTATTTGTAAAACCTGTCTTCCACTGCCTTTTACATTGTCTATTTCCACATATCTTTCCAAAATATATCACCAGCTTCCTCAAGGAGTTGTCACTGATCTCAATACATTTTTTTTCTATCCTCTCCTAAGGAAATGAGGTAGGATGTATTGCATGCTGTCTGTTTCTTACTTCTTCAAATTTATGTATATGTCCATTTGGTAATAATTTTTTTTCTTCAGTTTGAAGGGTCTTTTTCTCAATAGAGGTGTGCTCTGTTTCAGGTAAATGCATGCTAAAAAGTAAACCCAGCTTGCATTTCTTTATGTTCTTTAAGGTGTTTAAAATAATTTATTGAAATCTTTGGATACAGTCTACCAGGAAATACATGGGAAAAGATTTTATTCATGGTCTAGAAGATATTATGGGTGGAAAACTGGGAGCAGCCTTCTGTAGGGATGTGAGAGGCAGAGATATTTGGGTTGATCCCATGTGTTCTCCTGCACAAACAGCCAGATCTGCAGTTGGTTTGTCTTGATGCATCTACCTCATATAAATAAAACACAGAAAAAATATTGCATCACAAAAGAAGCAGCCCATAAAGAAGAAACACTGTAAAAGCTCACCATCAATATTACAAGATTAACAAATTCCTTTAACAAGGAAGCAAACACAGAGTGACCTCATTCTGGTCAAAGGCTTGAAACCAAAATAACTTCTGGGCACCAGTGCATTTAATGAATGTGTTGCTAAACCTCAAGGGCCTCACTTTTAAAAGAAGTGCCATTTCACACTCCTGTGCTGTCCAACTGGGGTTTTTAACTGCTGACATACCCACATAGCCTTTAGCTGAATCACACTTGCTTTTCCTCAATGCCATTCAAATCCAGCAAGATGCCACACACAATTAGCCACTTCTGCATCCCTGGTTTCTGGAGGCTGGGAGACAGCGAGAGAAGGATCACCGTCTTTTATGTTTGTTTGGGCTTAAAGGCAGAGAAGTGACCTGAAAGAGAGGTGGACTGGGGAAGGGGTGACCAGGAATGGCTCTGGTGAGGAGGGTGCTGCACCAGGCAGGGCAACTTGCAGAAGAAGGAGATGCAAGGAGTCAGACACTGGCTCTGAGGTGGAGCAGAATGCTTGGAGGGAAAACAGGGTGAAATACTAGCTGAAGATATACCTTTTCCAGGGGCCATTAAGTGAAACAAGATAAATATATTCCCATAAAAAATTTCCTGTTCCACCGGAAATTAATGTCAACTGGTTGTCAAATTTACACTAATGTCTGTGCAAGTGTGTCTTTATAAAAGTCTGAGTGAGCAAACTTCAATCAATTACTCCTACTTATAGACAGAATGTACTCATGATATTTTCTTGTTCCCTGCGTTACAGAAAAACCTCTGGATAGCAACTGAAGGGATGCTTCAAACACAGGCTAATCCAATCTCCTTTGTTAGTGCCTTTCACATAATGAGGCTGTCTCAGACAACCTCCACATTAGCTCCCCCATGAACAGGGCAATAAGAGCGTTTTTAAAATGGTCCATTTGTACAACTCAGATAATCTGTACAGGATCCAGTTATAGCTTCTCATGAGCAGAGCCCATCTGTTAGCTCTTGCCCTCTCTGCTCTCTCCACACAAAACAGTGAAAATATATTTGGGGAACTGAGCTGTAACTGCTGGTTCAGACAATCTTCTTGTTTAGACATTCTGACCTTGTCTGATGCATTTTTAGAGCCATCCAGTGATCGAGAGACAGCAGCAGGCTGTCACTCCATGTCACCATCCTCATACATGCCAGTGTGTAGCTAGTCATTCTTGCTACAAAGTATTGCTGATTTCCTCTTCTTCTTTCACAGAGAACAGGAAATACAAATTTTTTGCATATTTGAGGACTGTTGTATACGTTCCCATAATCTCACTGCTTTCTGATTCTCTCATAGGTCATGCTTACCACATTGCTTGCTATCCTGTTTTGTTTTTTTTTTTTTTTCATCTCTTGCACTCTCTCAAATTTTTCACAAATATTTGTAACAGGTGGTGCTCAGAGTTAGTCACTGATTTCTAGCTCAGACTCCCCTACTACTATTTATAGTGGAATAATGATGACTGATGTTTTTGCTATGCTATACATAGAAGATAATTTTGAAATAGAAATTGCTTTTTGTAACAGGAATCAGCGTTAGTATCGCAGAATGATCTGATTTGGAAGAGACCTTCAAAGATCACCTGGTTCCAACTCCCCCAATCAGGGACATCTTTTGCTAGATCAAGTTGCTCAAAGCCCTGTTCCACATGACTTTGAACCATTCTGATGGTGGGACATCCACAATTTTGCCAGACAACCTGTTCCAGCATCCCACCATCCTCATTATAAAAAATTTCTTGCTTATGTCCAATCTAAACCAGTCTAAAGCCCTCTTTTAGTTTTAAATGATTGCCCCTTGTCCTGTCACTACAGGCTTTGATAAAAAGTCTCTCTTGATCTTTCTTACAAGCCCCCTTTGTATACTGAAAGGCCAAAATAAGGCCACCCTGGGGCTTTCCCTCCTCCTGGCTGGGCAAACCCAACTCTCAGCCTGTCTTCACCAGAGAGGTGCTCCAGCCCTCTGAGCATCTTCATGGCCTCCTCTGAACCTGCTTCAACAGGATGTTGGGGGTCCTGTAGCTGGACACGGTACTCCAGGTGGACTCTCACAAAAGTGGAATAGAGAGGCAGAATCACCTCTCTGGACCTGCTGGCCACGCTTTGTTTATGCACCCCAGGACGTGGTTGGTTTTCTGGGCTGTGAGTACACCTTGCCAGTGCACCTCTAATTTTGCATCCACCAGCATCCCCAAGTTCTTGTCTGCAGGGTTGGTCTCAATCCCTTCATCCTCCAGTCTGGTTTTAGGTTATTCCAATCCAGGCGCAGGACCTGGCACTTGGCCCTGTTGAACTTCATGAGGTGCCACTCCTCAGGTCTGTCCAGGTCCCTCTGGATGCCATCCCTTCCCTCAAGTGAATCCCCTGCACCACTCAGTTTGGTGGTCTGTAAACTCGCTGAGGGTGCACTTGACCCCACTCACTATGCCACTGATGAATATATTAAATAGTACTGGTCCCAATATGTGCTTTTGAGGGACACCACTCATTACTGGATGCTGAATATACCGTTGTGTTGAACACATTTAATTTCCTGAAAAATTCCTTAGTCTATTTTTTCTTATTCTATATTGGACTCCTGTCCTCTTCTTAAAAAAGAACAGATTTAATAATCCAGCTTCACTTAACTAATATTTGAATACTGAATATTAAACTTTCTTCTTCTTTTATTAGTTCTTTTCAGATAATGAATAGACTTACATTTCCCCTTGGGTTTGGTCTTTTTTGGTTCTTTTTCATTCCTGATGTGTTTTTACGATCCATCCTGATTACCTTTCTTTATTCCAGGAGAGCAGTATGTGGTTGTGCTGTTTAGCCTTTCTGATTGTAATTTTCATGATTATTTCAGAGAGGAGAAGGGCAAATCAGGCTGATACTGAATAGATGTTACTCTTCTGAAAGGATTATGCCATCCAATCATCTTTTATATGCATGGCTATAACGTAAAGTTTTATCATTTGACTTTATCACCTCAGAGATTATCTCATATCTATAGCATCTTATCCCACTAAGTACATGGCAATTTATCTGCTGCTGAAAATTTTGTCAGGAGAATAAGTGAACAATTTTTGTGTCTTGATACCACAGATTTCAACTATTACTGATTTATCATACTTGACTGCCTTGATGAAATACTGTAGCCAAGATCTGGTTTAAGATATTTGTATAACATATAGATGATAGCAACAATTCTGCGCTGATCCATGCTTTTAACAACCACAATCAGTTATTCCTTCTGACATATGAAAGCTATAAAATATCAGCTGAAGTCTGATGAGTTATGAAACACCCTGACTCATTAGATACATGAATGTTGCAGAAATTTTGGAACAAATTATCTTATTTGCAATGAAAATTAATAATATTTAACTCTCTTTTCATCCTGAAATATCTGATGGCATTTCTTAGACATTTGGTAGCCAACATAGAAATATAGTATAAAAATCAGCTGTATTCCCTCAGGAGCAAATGAGGGAATCACAAGAAGACAGAGCTACATTATAGCTGACAATTGGCAATTGTCACAGGAGCTATACACAAAAAATCACCATCCCAGCTCAGCTGCTAACATTCTGCTTTACCCTAGGCAAGTTTTCCAACATATCTGCCCTAACGTTCCTATTTACGAAATGCCTAATGTTGAAAGCCATGCAGAGACCCAGAAGGGCTGCCAGCACAACCAGAGCTTATGGCTCTCTTGCTGTCTGTATGTAAACAGTATGTCTTCATCAGTATGGGTTAACATTACATCGTTAAGGCACAGCTTGTTGGATGTAATATTTCCTCAGCACTGTACAAACATGAACTCATTATCGTCATCTCTCGCAAATTGGGTGCCTGACTGTACCACCTCACTTTCACAAGTCAAGAAACAAAGGTGGGAGGAAAAGCACACTAATTAAGCTACCATATGAGACAATGTAAACTGGCAGCAGCACCTTTAAAAGTTGCCTTTGGGTTTCGAGATGATCAATGAAGAGTACGGTGTGATTTATGTCATCCTAAAGTCGATACCTATGTTTGGTTAAATGACTCATCCCATGCTTCACTGACTCTGTGGACTTGTTTTCTATTCACTATATTAGGTACACAAAAGAAGCTTGCTCAGATGTCAATGCTTACATTGCTGGATAACTAATTTAGTTAGGCAAGTTTTGAGAAGCTAAGAAATACAAACCTTGCCCTAAAAGCCACAAGGAAATACAAATGACACATGCTGGAACAGGAGAAGGGGTCCCAGCACCAAGCCTGTAAGAGTGCAAGGAGCATTTGAACAATGTTCTCAGGGACATGATGTGATTCTGTCATGTGCAGGGCCAGGAGCTGGACTCAATGATCCTTGTGGGTCCCTTCCAACTTAGGGTATTCTGTTATTCTAGGATACTTTTTGAATCCCCATTAAGCTGACAAGAAAACCAGATTGCTCTAACCCTTTTGTTAGAATCAAACTACCAGTAAAGCCTGCATAAAATTGCCTTTCTCTGTGCCATGATCAGCTGTCCTTTCCCTCTAAGAATGACCTGTAACCACAAACCCCAGAAACAATTCCTCTGCCATGAGTGTCACCTCTCTGCTTTGAGTACATGTGAGAGAATACAGTGAGTGAGACCACGGGGCAAATCCAGCAACCTGCTACCTAAGGCTGCCAGATGGAAGCTGACTGCATGAATGATGGACAAGTATAACTAGGATGGCATATTTAGTTGTTTACTATGGATTCCAGACTTCAGGGATGTGACTGCTTCTTTTCCTTGACTGGACAGAGAACCAGTGTGTGACGATTTGCATCCTGCACTGCTTTCATAAACATCTAAGGAGTGTCAGGAGTCTTGGGAGATTGAACAATGAAAGTGACTCTAAATATTTTGTGGTTATATTGATAATTATTCTGATGTTTGGATTAAACAAATGTGTGCCAAATTCACATCTTTAGAGACTGTGCAGCTTAGAGACCAATAAACATGAGAACGGATGGCTCTTCATTAGGAAGCAGTTGGGGGAAAAACAGGAATAGAAACTCAGGAGAGAAAGTAGTTCAGTTTCTTTTCATACAATATATTTCCTTTTAGCAAAGAAAAAGCGGTTATGTTTTAAAATCTGTCCATTTTTAAGGTGCAATGCAGGTGTATTTTGGGGAACCACGTGGAATGCTTTCAAGGTTCCCTAGGGAGTATATAGTTAATTAAAAAACAAACTCAGCAAACAATGACACAAACAGAATACCAATGACTAGCACTTATGCCATCCATCAGACACGTGCTGGAGCATAAGCATGGGGGTATATTAGCAGTTATTGATGCCATCTGGTCTTTTTTCTATTGTGATTGTATAACAGTTTCTGCATTTTAACAGAGCCACGTTGGAAGGAATTGTTAGTGAGAAGCAACAGCCGACCAAGCACAGGAAATTTAAACAGTTAATGATGCAGAAAATGCATGAGAAATGAGGTTGGAAGTTTGGCATCCCAGCTCATAAACAAAAGGTAACAGCAACCACAAGAGCAATAAACAACACATCTGTCGATTTCAGCACTGAAGTTTTCCACCTAGCAAAAGAAATTACCATCTAGAGATTAGAAACAGTGTAAACCACCATGACCCAGGAGCACATTTAAGAGGAAAAGCAATTTATCCAAGCTTTCCGCACTTCTGAGGTTTCTGCAGGAGCAGGGAAGATGCAGAGACTGTGTTTGCTGAGGGCTGAGGGGTCAGAAGCTGTACACAGCAAGTACATCTGCAAAATAGTCTGCTTGAAGTGAGCTGGCCGGACAGGGGGCAATGGCTTCAAAGTGCAGGAGGGTAGGTTTAAATTGGATATTGGGAAGAAATTCTTTACTGTGAGGGTGGTGAGACCCTGGCACAGGCTGCCAGGAGAAGCTGTGGCTGCCCCATCCCTGGGAGTGTTCAAGGCCAGGTTGGATGGAGCTCTGAGCAGCCTGGGATAGTGGAAGGTGTCCCTGCCCGTGGGAGGGGAGTTGGATCAGGTTATTTTTAAAGTCCCATCCAACCCAACCCATTCCATGTTTCTATGATTCCGTGACATTTTTACTGTGCTCTACAGGGCTTGATTGTAAGATACAAGAAGCTGAACTTGTAAATCCATGCACAATTTTTGTGGCTAATGAACATATTTTCTGGTAGGACTTTAAGCATATTTTTAACACTAAACCTGGGAGGAAATGTAGGATACAGCTATCTGTGCCTGCAAAAAAATTGTTGTAGAGTTGAAAATATAAATGTTCTATGTTCTTTCAGGATGACATTTTTTTTTTTCTCATTTAAAGAACAATGTTAAGCCAAAACAAAAAAACCCCCTCCAACTTACTGATCAGCTACAGCAACCAACAGTGAGAGCCCTTCAGGTGGGTCTTTATCTGGTGGCTAAATGCATGAATCTGTGATATGAAAATCTACACTCACACCAAACACCTTACCAGGCTGTCCTAGGGTCTCCTGTTACAGCTGTCTTATCCTAAATAGTAGTGGAATATTAATGGAATTAGCTATTTGGTCTGATTTTCCCATATCTGAAGACATTGTGAGACTCTGACTAGAATTTCTATCTTGGTTCTAAAGAATCTCTTCTGTCCAAAATTCAGGAAAACACTTGTAGTCATATGAAAAGTTGCAGCAAATGGTAATTTTACAACAATGAAAAATAACACGTTACCAGAACATTTGCAAACAGGACTGTGTAGTACCCTGCTTGCATGTCTAACATTTCTGCACTGATGTGAACAGGACAGAACTTGGGAACCCCACAGCAGCTCTGCCAGATTTCCTGAGTGATCTTGCATGAGTCACTTAATCCTTTGTGCTTTGCTTTTATCCCCTCTCTCATCTAGGATTCCTGCCATTCTTTCTCAGTTGCATGGTAAATGGCAGAATCATTTTGGGAGGGT
This sequence comes from Orthonyx spaldingii, assembly GCA_013397795.1. Taxonomy (NCBI): domain Eukaryota; kingdom Metazoa; phylum Chordata; class Aves; order Passeriformes; family Orthonychidae; genus Orthonyx; species Orthonyx spaldingii. The sequence continues at coordinate 129,069 of VZTJ01006603.1, forward strand.
GTTGAATGATGATATTTACTGTAGTTAAAGACTGTGAAAAAAAGTCTTTGTCTGTTTTTAACTCCTCTGTAAACTTTGGTTGCTCTAAAAGTTTTGATGCTTCCATTGCTCTTCACCAGCTTATCACAAGACAGACTTGTCATGTCCAAAGAATTTATATTTTCATTATTTTCTCATTATTTCTACACATATTCCTTTCTAACTGATACATCAGAAGGAGGAAAAAAAATAAACACCTGCTGTTCCTGTCTGTGTTCTGCAGCTAGAGAAAATGAGTCATTAGTTCAGTGGCAGCTCCCAGCCCACTTAGAGAATCTGTGAATGCTGACCTTACCCTGTTGTGTTTTAGGAAAATATCCAGCCACAGAGGGTAATATAAATACCACAGATTTCATTAAAGGGAAAAACTTAGGGTCATTTCTGCTGTTAATAAAGGTGGGAGTGTTTACAGATCATGTAAGAGTGTTTACACATCATTACAGGTCACTTGTTTTTCACTCATAAAACCATAACAGCGTTTCAGTGCAGAGCTTTACATAAGGAAGTTGATTCAAATTGCAAAAAATATGCTTTTATCAGTTATTTTATATGGACCCTGTGAAGGGATGTTGTAGGCTGTCGTGTCCCCCATCCATGAGGACCACACAATTGTGATCTCTGGTGCCAAAGGGGATTGGTAGGAGCCTTTACCTTGTGAACACAAAAGGCTGTGGACAGAGGGGTCCTGTGCTTTTATCACCTCCTTGCTGGTCAAGCCAGGACAGCCCTGAGTGCAGCCATGTAACCCTGGGATTCCCTAGTGTCCAGTGGAGTCACATCTGAATAGGGGTTATCAGGCACATCAGGGTAATTAAATCCTTAATACCTTAATTAATCCTTAATTTTGCTCTCTATGAGCAAAAGCACTCTGGGGTGAGTATCCTGAAGACCTTCAAAGCCCCCATGGCTAAATTGTTCTTGTTTGTCAGGTGTTAGTATCTCAGTCTTACAGTAAACCAATCTCAGTGTCGGATTTTTCTCTTTTTGCATATTTTCTTGTGTTTTATTTTTGCTTGTTTGTTTGTTTGGGTTTTTTATTTGTTTGTGGAGTTTTTGTGTTTTGGGGTTTTTTTTTGAAGAATCACCAAGAATTACCTGGGCACAAATCCTACCCTGGCTCTGGAAGCAGACACTGAGCACTACAGCCAATACTGTCTCTGACCTTGTGCTAAAAAGCTGGACCAAGCCCACTAAAGCCAAGAAAACCTTGCAGCAGTTTGCTTCAAGCCTTGAAGAGAAAGTGACCACAGAAAGAGACAAAACTGTGAAACTGCATTTATTCAAAGCATGAAAATGGAGAAAGAGAAGCAAACCTGCTAATTTCCACTTAATCATTTCACAGTGTGTCATTGCACTGTGAAATTCAGCACAGCAAAGTGCCAGCACCAAAGAAATAAACTCTTGCCATGCCACCCTCTTTCCTGAATTTTAAGAAGGGCTCAGCACACCTGTTTGCCAAGGAGAAAAGCTGCAATTAGTGCTGAGTGGATGAGGTAGACACCAGCCCTTGCTCACCACAGTCAGTAAATGTCTGCACCATTCACAAAGTGCAGATTTGTTCACACTTAACATTCTTTTCATATCACTCCACTGAGAGTTTGACTGTAACAGCAAAAATACTTTGCAATTTTAAGAGATGTCTCCCCACAGTGCTTCACAGCACTCCACAGACACAAATTAATTCAGCTTCGCAGAGCTCCTGGTGTAAGACATTATTCCGTGAGTTAAATGGAGAGGAAAATGTTTTCTGTTATATATTAAAAAAAAAAAAAAGAACAGGTTTGGGACCCTGGAGACTCAGTGACACAGGACAATATGATACTTCAAACTGTAAAAATTGCAGAAGCCATCTGTAACACAAAATGCAGATTACTGCCCATGCTTGTATCTGCTGAGTCACTCAGCTCTGTACATAGATAAAATTCTTGCTTACATTAAAATTGTGTGAGAAAATGACTACAAGTATGCTTTTTCAATTGCTTCATCTGTTTTTAAGTTATCTCTGCTTGTTTTCTATTAGTGTGAGCATTATAGAGCCTGTTCAGATATGGAATGGTTAGGGAGGTTCGATCCTTCTTCTTTTATTCCAAGATGATTTCATTGATCTTCAGAATTTTTATTTCAGTCCTTATTCCTTCTTAGTGAAATGACTCAAGAAAACAGCCACTGGCTTCTTTTAGAAAAATGGTCTGGAAAAATTCATTATGGATATGTAGATCTGTCCTACAGCTGCAAGATTTTCTTTTAAGGTCCAGGTGTGGTATTGTACTGTTTATCATCAGCTGAGGTGTGCATGCTGGGTATTCTTATATTCTACAACAGTAGGTCAGAATTTCATTTTAAATCACCCCTGTGAGGGATTGAGTCAAAACCATATGAAAGAATAATAAAATAGCCCAGGTAGGAAGAGATCTTGAAAGATCGCCTGGTCCAATCTTTCCTGGAAAAGGGAGCCTAGGTGGGATCTTCTAGCACACTGTACATCTTGGCTGAACCCAGCCACATCCCTGGGGAGGTTGTTCTGGCAATTGATTGTTCTCACTATAAAAGGTTCACTTCTTATACTGAGATTAAACCTCTCTTTGTGTAACTTGTCCTCGTTGCTCCTTGTCCTCTCCTTGTGATTCCCTGTGAAGAGAGCCTTCATCCTTTTTCTAGGTGCCCTTTTAAGTCCTGGAATACTGTGATGATGTCATTCCTGAGCCACCTCTTCCCCAGAATGAAAAGACCTAACTTCTTCAGTCTTTCCTCACAGAGGAGGCTCTCCAGCCCTCTGATCATTTTCATGGCCTGCCTTTAGGTGCTTTCCTGTCTGTCTGTGTCTTTTGTGAATTGTTGGGACAAGAACTGGATGCTGTACTCCAGGCCTGACAAGTACATCTTTATCCCTGTGGATGCAGCCCAGGATCCCATTTACCTTCACATACCTTTATTTACCTTCATATACCTTCATTTACCTTCATTTCTGCAGCAGCTTCACTGCTGGCACATGTCCGGCCACTCGTCCACCAGGACCCAGGGCCCCTTTCAGCAAGTCTGCTCCCCATCCATGCAGAGCCCAGCCTGTGAAGGGCTCTTTGGTTGTGTCATCCCAGAGGCAGGAATCTGCACTTGTCTTTGTTAAACTTCATACAGTTTTCACAAAGCCACTCATCCAGCCTGTGCAGGTCTCTCCGTGAGATGTCTTCCTTCTGATGTGTCCTCCTCACCACCCAGCTTGGTGTCATCAGAAAACTTGATGAGAGCACTTCCAATCATGCCATCCAGATCATCTGTGAAGGTTTTGTAAAGTGTGGAGCACAGTATCAATCCCTGGGGGACCCCACCTGTGACAGGCTGCCAGCCTGAGTAGAAAACTTTGATCCTCACCCCTGTTAGAACTTTGCTGCCCACCTAACAGACCATCTCCAGTCTGTCTGGCCAGCTTGTCCAGAAGAAGACTGTGAGAGTCAGTGTGAAATGCTTTGCTATCCATGGTAAAATAGTCACTGGTGTCCCCATGTCAACAGAAGATAGAATTTTGTTGTGGAAGGTGATGAGTTACTATGGCATAACTTTTCTTTGGTAAATCTGAGGTGGCTGATCATGCTGTACTGCAACAGACTGAGTGAAAGCAGCTGTGGTGGAATTCATCTCACATTACTTCAAATGTCGTTGTTTTAGTCAGGCAAAAATTGTTCCTGTCACTGAAGATTTTTTTCCTCCATGGGGTTCTATGCAAACAGCTACTTTCATCTTTCTTTATGTGGATGACCATAAAAGGTATATTCTCCCCTTTCCAGGGATAACAGAACCAGAAGGTCTATAAGTGGAAGATGGTGTAGGAATGGTATTTTTCTATTAGCTGAAAATTGTAAGAATATGATTTCTTAAAAAATTTCTTGGATGAAGTTTTAAAGCAAAAATTCTAAGTGTTGTTTACAAAAAAAATAAAATAACATCCTTTGGTTTATAGTGCTAAAAGTTATGAAATTCAGTGGGCAGAAAATCTTTCATTATTCAAAGAGTGTAAGGGAAATACCTTGTTTTCTTAAAGCTACTCATACATGTCATTTTTTAATAAAGATGAAATTAACATAGCCTGAATAAATGCAGAGAGCTGGACAAATCCAGGCAGAAAATGACATGTGATTATCTCAATGTGACCAGTCAAAAAAATAAGAACATTACATTTCTCTTGGGTGCTCACAAAATGTATGGGAATCTTAGTGCTTCCATCAAACTTTTTAATCTTCTTTTGTCGACACATAAAAGTTGATGACTTTTCTGAACTCCCAAAGCAAGTCAACACAACAGCTGAATTAGAGCACAACTTCCAGAACCCTGGTCTAATTGCTCAGCTAGGAATGCAAAGTGTCTCTGAATAAGTTATTATTTTAATAGCAAAATCCTGTTAATGGGACTGGGATATTTTTTAGTTCTTTAATAATATAAACAACAATTCCCTTTTCTGTTTTCCAGAACATCCCAAGTCATTGGGCTCTTTCTGATCAAAATAAGTCAATTCCTATTATTTTTAAAAATTGCTGGTGGCTTCTGTCACAGAGACTTATAAATTAAGTGAGGCAAAAAATGTACTCAAATGAAATTTGTTTTACGAAACCATTTATAGCTCTGTCAGCATTGATGGGTTACAGATTCAGGATGTCAAATGGAATTGCTTCTACATAACTGACTTCAGGATTCTTAAGCTTTAGAAGGGTAACCCAGCATGTGCAAACACTCACTCTGTAGGATGAGGGCTCTCCACCTCCAGGAGTTCATCTTGGACAGTGTCCTCACGCAAGGGGAGAGTCAGGAGTGGTGGAAGGTTATTCAGTCAATAAAAAGTTGGCATTATGCTTATTTCACTACAAAACAAGGACAGAACAAACCAGTGAAAGGTGTAAAAGCAAGATGGTAAGAAGTCAAGAAATACAAGGTGTACATAATGGGGAGAATTAAATCCTGACTTGAACAGTGTAGTCGATATCTCAGTGGGGAAGTGGAGGGATTGTGCTTTACAGGAGGTGTTTGTTGACGTTTTCTTGTGCTAAATTGTGCACGATATAAAATCAATGTTGTTTTTCTGTTTGAACAATTGGAACAATAACCATTAAAAGAAATGTACTCTTGAGAGACTTTAAAGTGACTGTGCCCCCATCAATTAGACAAATTCCTTTTACCAAGCCTTTCACTCCCAGGATTCAGAATTAATCTCCACGTGAAGGCTAATGCTGCACTCTTTCCAAAAGAAACACAGGGAACTTGAGCAGTTGAAATGTAATAATATGTATCTAAAGCTGCTGCTCCCTTATTCTGCTCATCTCAGCAGCCAACCTTCCATCACTGATTGAGGAATTCTGGTTGGGTCTTGGGCAACACAGGTTCCTACTCTATGAATTAAAAAAGCACAGAATCACATTTGAAGTGGTGTGGGGTTAGCTCATCCCAAAGGGACCTTCAGAAGATACCATACAGTATAAGACATGATTCAGCACCCAAGTACCTGGTGCAGAGGAGGTACATCCTTCTCTGGGGTTTCCAGGGTCACCGGTTTGCTTTGCCAGAAGGACCAAAGAAACAGATGAAATATTGAATTTCTTTTCTGTCCATCCTACAGGGTATGCTCTGTCCTTGCATATGTTTTCACGGATTTTTCCTTTTATTCTTATACTTATGGGATGACCACATATTTTACTTGGATTTTCCTGAAAATGTGTACAGGTTTTTTACTCCCCTCTTTCTCAGGAACTAAGGGCACCTGCCATAAACTTAAGGTGATCATACGGAAATGACAAAATAGTTAAAGGAAAATGACTCAATACTGCCATAAATACATTTGAAAATATACTTGCTTTGTAGTTGATCTAACATCAACTTGTTAACTTTCCTCCCAAAGACAGACACACGACTGCGTACACATAAAAATCCCTTCCCTTAACTACTGTAGGTTTCCTAGCAAGTTTGTCTGGGGTTCAATTTTACTCTTGGAGAACATTTACCACAGAAAGGTAAAGCTACCTTATGCTGGCACAAGTTGTCCCTCCTGGACTCTTCCATCTGCTCAGGTTTCAGGGAGCAGATGCTAGGATGAATTTCAGACCTGGGATATGCAGCTGAACTAAAGAATGGCTTGTAGCAGCAGCAGCTTCCAAATTAAGAAGAAAATGCTTTAAAAATGGGAAGCAAAATAACCCTTAAACCCAGACACTGTAAAGTGCATTGGAAACAGAATGACGGACAGACAATTAATCTGTAAAAAGTCTCTTGCAAAGGCAAAAGAAGATGACATTACCACACAGGGGAATGACATCTCTCCTGATAATGGCTTGTGGTTATGTTGGAAAAATTAATATATTGAAAAGAAACCTTTTAAAAAGGAAAAAAATACTCAAAGCAAACGGAATTTTTTATTTAGAAAATCATTGCAAGGTTAAAATGCTGGGATCCAATTAAGGGTTGGAAATATTTTGATAACAGTCCTCACAGGCTTGAAACAGGCTGTTTCTTCACCTCATAACCAGCTCTATCACATATGAAATCTTCAGGCAATGAAGCTTCCAGACTGGAAATACTATAAAGCTAACTTTTTAAAGTAGCATCCTAGTCTTCCACCAAAATTTAAAGCAGATTCCTAAAGGGTAGTAAATCATTCATTTATTAGCCTTTAATATGAGTCCTAGAGGATCCCATCCTGGAGCAGTAAGGTTGGTCTGAAAACTTGCAGAAATCAATGGATTATTTCCTCACACTTCAAACCAAGTTCCATGATGGTTTGATTTTTTGTTTTGGTTTTGGTTTTCTTCCCCAAGTCTTGAAATACTAATGAAATTATCCAGTAATATTATAACGAAACTTCTCTTACTTTAAATTTTTAATCAGCAAGCTTAATTAGCCACTTTTCAAAGTCAGTTGTTATTTACTTAGCATAGTATAATTATTCAATTACATTAAAATTACGTCTTTTCAAATAACCTGATTCAAATATTTTTTAATGTTTTTTATTTTCATTAAGGAGTTCATGAGTGATTTTTATCCTTTCATTGATGAGTTCATGGCTGATTTTTTTTCTGTAAGCATTTCTAGTACTCAGTATTAATAGTATATTAAAAGTGTTAAATTGGAAATATGGGAAATGTAGGTTAATACATAGAAAATAGAAACAATTTCAGAGAAAACATTTAAGACAAGAATTAAAAATTCATGAGCCCTTGATTCTCTTGACAAATATTTGACTGTCATCACATAATAGATTAATTCTATAATATTAAGAGAATTTCCACATGTGGTGTCATGGACCATTGATTATCTAATGTGGATGTCAGAGTGTTTTATTACTTAAACATTGTGAACTTGATCCACAGCTCACTGAAACTTGTTGGAGGACTTTTATTGATGTTTGTGAGATTTGAGTTGAACTCGATATTTCCACAATTTGGCTTTTTTCCTCCTGTTAATGAGTCTCCAGGTCAGTTGGAGACAGTGAAAAGTTCATCTGTGATGAACCACTGTTTTCCCAATGGACAGAAGTGATATTGTTGTCATTGAATTGAAGAGGAAGAAAAACACAGTAAAGAAGAGGACAGAGCAGTTATTGGACATCAGAGGAGGGCCAAGAAGATGCTCAGAGGGCTGGAACATCTCTCCTATGAATACAGGCTGAGAGAGATGGGGTTATTCAGCCTGGAGAAGAGGAGACTCCAGGGAGACCTTGTTGCAGCCTTTCAGCACTTAAAAGGGGCTTATAAAGAAGAGGAAGAGTGATTTTTTACACCGACAGATAGTGACAAGACAATGAGTAATGGTTTCTAACTAAGAGAGAAGAGATTTGATTTAGATATTAAGAAGCAATTCTTTATTAAGAGGGTGGTGAGGCACTGGCACAGGTTGCCCAGAGAAGTTGTGGTTGCCCCATCCATGGAAGTGTTCAAGGCCAGGCTGGATGGGACTCTGAGCACCCTGGTCTAGAGGGTGAACCATGGCAGGAGGTTGGAACTAGATGTTCTTTAAGGCCCCTTCCAACTCAAACCATTTGATTCTATGATTTTATGGCATCTATAGGCTCCCAGAGACTGAATTCAGATCTCTGTTATGCCTCAGTCTTACTATGTAACCTTAAAAAAATAATTCATTGTCATATTAGCAGATCAGTTGTTTCTTCTTTTAAACTTCCAATGTCATGAAACCAAGACAGGAAAACCTTATCAAACTTGCTTAGGTTCCAGGTCGTCAAAAGTGTTTAAGGTTACCCCCATCTGCAGTTGTTAACAACAGTCTTTGTTTTCAAAAACAGAAAATAGAGCATTCTCTATATACCCATCTCTAGCTAGAATGGCATCTCATTATATTTTGAATTGGTACAGTGAACGGAATTATACTGTAGCTCTGTGAGGGGACTGTTTAGGACCCTCTTATTACACTTGGTGGAGATACATTGAGCATGGACAGCAAAATCAGGGATGTGAATTCTTTGCCCAACTGTATGCATCTGCTTTAAGATGAAAGATCCACCCTGTAAAGACTTTGAGTGAGAATTTAAAGTGCTTTGGTGTGGATGCCTGCATTGGAAGAATCCACATTTAATCAGAGAACTCAAGTTTCTAAGATATTCTAATGTTATGCAGCAACAGGAACTTGGAAAAGGGTCTTTTGCTGTGTTTATTTGTGTAGGACCCTTGTTTACCAAGCAGAAAATAGGAGTCTTAATGCCTCAGATGCTCGGGAATACCCATAACTCTCATGAATTGCCTTTCATTCATTTCAGAGCAGGTGGTGATTACACAGTGCCTGTTTTGCCTTCGTAATGCTCAGCAGAAACAAGGATTTAACTTGCTAAGTGCTACAGCTCAGGTAGGATGAACAGAAAGCATTTCTGTGCAGGGCCTGTGCCAGTGGGGTGTAAGAAGCAACCAGAAGGCAACCTGGAGCTCAGATCTCCACTCTGTAATGGCACTCAGCTGTGAGACACAAAACAACATTACCTGGTTTGACCCAAAGAAAATTTGTGAACTTCATGCACATCCATCCATCCATTGCTGGTCAAGCTGAGAGGGTCAACCAGTCTCGGTTTACTGTTTGCATAAATCTAGAGTGCAGAAGCATATGGCTGATGATGGCTGAGTGAGGAATATTCACCTCAGCAGTTTTGCAGTGGACAGTGATATCCTCTAATGATTTATCAGCGTTATCTTCTCAAGGACTAGCTGTGAAGAGAACCACGAAGATTTCAGGTGAAGTGTCAGGGCAGTTGTTATCTAGGTTTGAGAAGTCTGTTAAAAAGTGCTTTAATTTACCATTCAATGCAACAAAAACATTCAAATAAACTTGAGTTCAAATACCCAAAAAGCAGACCTTTTCTCAGTGAGTGAACCTCTGGAGTGGGGCATTGCCAATTTTTTTATTGACCACTCGGAAGAGTTTTGCTCATGACATTCAACAGGTCAGGAAACATTGCAGTGGGTCACGTGCACCAGTGGCTGAATCACAAGGCTGAGGCTAGAAAATGTGAGCTCTGCTGCTGGACCACGATGGTGGCCATGAAGCCTGAAGTCACTGACCCACTGGTCTGTTGGGTATTTAGACAACATCTCCTCAACCAGGAGCCTTGTCCCTTAGTTATGTGGGAGCATGAACATGAACAGATAAAATCCAGTGCTGTAGGACAATAACTGGAAAAAGCTGATTTTTCAAACTGACTTCAGTACCCAGGTTCTGCTTCAGATAGTTCATGTGCTTAAGATAGTATAGGTACTGCCAAAATTATACAGACAATGCTTTAAAGGAAATAACACAGCAAATACAACAGAGCTGCAGGAAATTTAAAGAGAGGAGTGGCACAATTATTTGCTCTGATATGGAAATTTTCTTCTGTATATTAAATAATAAAGAGAGTTTTGTTACATGGCATGTGTTCAGGTCACCTTCTTCTTCATTTGACCCTGTCAGCAGCAATCCTTTCAGAGCTAGCCAGTACAGCCTCACTTTAGAAATATCATCCACCTTTTCCTCTGGAGCAGCAAGGAGAAGCTGTGTCCCCAGCAGACAAGCTGAACTCCAGCAGGCCAGCAGCATTCTTTAACTCATTGATAACATAATCACACTAAGCCCTGCCAAGGTTTATTTATTGCTCATTATTATTCTGTCTTTTCCTCTGCTTTCACCTCACATGCCGTTCACTCCTGGTTGCCATGGGGATGCTACACAGTATTAGCCTAACTTTAGATTAGCCTTGTAACCTTGCATACTTTAAAATTCTTTAGGTTTCTTAGCAACTCAGCTGAGTATCTGGATCTCTCAGCTATTCTCCTAGACAGGGAGATAATGAGTTTGCCATCCCTGAACATACTCAGTGCCTGTTAACCTGTGGCAAGGGAGAGGATGATGCCTTGCCCACCTGTGGTAATCCATACCCTCTTCCATACATCTGTTGATATTCACTGAAGTTACTTGAACATTAAGGGAGTTCTCACACAAACAAGTGTTTTCAGGCTGAAGTCCTGCAAGGATTTGCACTGCAATAGAATATTTTTTTTTTTTTTAGCAGAAACAAAAGCAGAAGCTGGAGAAAATATGAAGAAATGAAATGCTAAGAATTTTGAAAAAAGAACACTGAAAAAATGGAGGTTATACAAAAGGATGACATGGATATCTGTTCCCATATGAAAGCAACATTATGGGACTGAACCTCAAAGAATCTTTCAGCTATTAATTATCTAATCAAGAAACCTGTAAATATTGTTAGGACACTGACTGCAAATTATCCTTGATAAAACTCCATTGTAGTTAACAGAAGAATCAACTATAATGACTCAGTGTTCCAGAAGTTCCCCACGAAAGGGGACAAAAGGAGGGGAAATCTCTAGTCAGCAGCATTCATCCATTCATCTCTTGCTGTACAAACCCGAGCACTCTGAGTGTTAAAAAAAAAGACTTTTGGAATGGACAGAATTTCAGTGGGAAAACTTTATTAAGATCCCCAAACAAGACGTGCCTACAGCAATGATTCTGGAGACAATCTCTCACTACTTTCCAATACCCATTTACAGAAGATGGATATAAAGCTATGTCCATTTATGTAAGGCTATTTAGGGATGTGTGAAAGCTCAGATATTTACAGAAATAGTTGGCAGTCACAGAATATTGGACATATAAAATGAAAACCACAAGGGAGTGTGGCCTATTTTAACTGTCTACGTTTCCACACTGGAGGGTGCCTCAGGGAACAGAGGCAAATAGCAGTCTGCTCCTATCCTCCTCCTTGCATGAAGAATAATTGGGGTAATTTCTTTGGTTGACTTCTATAGTCAACACACTGTGAACTTATCGGGATTTCACATACATCACAAGGGTGGAATCAGGACAGTTTTAGCTTCTCCTTCTAGGCTGTCATATAGCATTAGATGGTAAGAAATCATAATTTAAACAGAGACTGAAAAAACCACAATCCTAAACTTCACATCATGCTTTGCTCCCTTGTTTGGGGTAGTTAATTTCATATAGCTCCAACCTCTGTCTTTCCTCTTTGGACTACAGCAAGATGCTTATGTCTATGTGCTCCATCTACTCCTCCAAAAAGTCAGCCCTTAGTATTCTGATTATCAACTCATTGGTAAATGTCATTTGGAATGGTGAAACTCAGAGTCTAATTTTCTCTGACTAAAAGAAAATTTTAAAAAACCAACCTATGACCGGAGAAGCTGTCAAGAACTCAGAGTCGTTGCACCAGATATGGGATTGCTCTGTAATTTTTGTCCTTTTATCAGAATCAGAGTTTACTAAGTTAAAATGCTGTACTTCATATATGCAATGCTATATTTCAGTTATTAATCTGCATGTCTTGGGAAAGCAAATGTGAATCAAGGGGATTCTCAGAAATGGGTTGAATTTATCAAAGATTTGGGATGACATTAAGCTTCAGTTCATGTGCATAATGTGAAGAGAGTTATCTCACTTCTAAAATTATCCCTACTCTTTACATGGGCACTGAAATACTCCTAGGGAAACCAGTGGGAGTTTTAGCTGAAAGTCTAGAGTAAAAAATATGGTGAAATAAAGCTGGGTGGAACCATAATTGCTAATACCAAATCTAAATATTGAGCAATATATCACAGAATCATAGTACGGTTTGGGTTGGAAAGGACCTTAAAGATCATCTTGTTCCAACCCCCTGCCATGAGCAGGAACACCTTTCACTAGGTCAGGTTTCTCAGAGCCCCACCCAAACTGGACGTGAACACTTCTAAGGGATGGGACATTCACAGCTTCTCTGGGCAACCTGTTCCGGTGTCTCACCACCCTCACAGCAAAAAATTTCTTCCTAACATCTATTCAAAACCTGCTCTCTTTCAGTTTAAAATCATTTGCCCTTGTTCTATCACTACATGTGTTTGTCAAAAGTCCCTCTCCAGTTCCCTTATAGCCCCTTTAGATACTGGAAAATGCTCTAAGTTCTCCCTGGAGCCTTGTCTTCTTCAGGCTAAACATCCCCTACTCTCTCAATCTGCCTTTACAGGAAAGGTGCCCCTACAGGTCCAGGTCCTTCTTATATTGAGGACTCCAGAGATGGACGCAGCACTCCATGTGGGGTCTCACAAAAACAGAGGGGGAGAATCACCTCCCTGAACCTGCTGCCCACATTGCTTTTGCTGCAGTCCAGGACACATTTGGCTTTCTGGGCTTCAGAAAGAGCCATTGCTGGGTCATTTTGAGTTTTTCATCCACCAACATTCCCAGGTCCTTCTCCTCAGGGCTGCTCTCAATCCATTCTCCTCCCAGTCTGTGTTTGTGTTTGGGATTGCCCTGACGCAGGTGCAAGACCTTGCAGTTGGCCTTGCTGAGCTTCCTGATGTTCATATGATCCCACCTCTTAAGTGTGTCAAGGTTCCTCTGGATGGGATCCCTTCTCTCCAGAGTGTCAATTGAGCCACACAGCTGTTGTATATGTGTATCCATATAGAATGACAGATATATATTCTTCTCATTTCACTGATTTCACAGAGAGCTATTTTTCCTTCAAGTTATGTTATGGGAATGCAGACAAAAAAAAAAAAAAAGGCAAAACAAAATCTGTATTAGCCAAAAAGAACTGTGCTTGTATAATTAACTGGTAATCCATCTGAGACATATGTGAGAAATTATAACTATAACTCAGAACAGCTAAATGTCATTTGTTTTTCTTATAAATCAAAGCACAGGGGAATGATTATCAACAGATTGATTCAAATGCAATATTATTCACTTCTGCTTGAAATACATTTGAATGTTACCAGACAAGATTTTGAGCTTATCTAAACCCTTGTGCAATTGAGAGTGCTGTTAGTGTGACCCCATCTGACTTAAACTCAATTTTGTTTGATGATTGTCTCTGCATCTCAGAGATTGAAAACATCCATGTGTTCAAACAGTTTGTGTTGAACTGTAAAACCTTAGACAAAGCAGATAAAGTAGAGCAAAGCCAAGGCAGAGTTGTTTAATATCTGGGCTGTTTAATATTCAGTACTGAGTCCCTGTCAGCTCTAGTGCTGCAGGAGGATGACTATTAGAACTGGTGAAAATTCAGAGCAAGCCCATGGAAATTATTCCAAATAGGTGCAAAGCGTAACAGGAAGTAGAGGAGGAGGTCCTGCTTGCTCGGCAACTGTGTGGGGCTCAATTTTGCAATGCCAGAGAACATCTGGGCCATTGTCCATTTTAGAATCTTTTTCCAAATAGATTAGGTCAAGACAGATAGACATAACTTCAGAAAACAGCTTTCCTTAGTAATATTTGCCCTCTTTATAAGTGAAGTAAATGAAAGTACTTTTCCTTGAACTTTATTCCTACTGTCAGGAACACAACCAGCTATTTATCTTCCGATCAGACCACCTCCTTTTTACTGACTGCCATTATATTTATATAGCATCTGCTTGGTAAATGAAAGATTTATTCGTTTCTCAGGAAAGGATCAGCACTTCTCCTAGGCACAAATTCCATCTGCTCTCAGATCCATTATATGAGCTAATAGTCAAAGACAGATGGGGGATCATTTTCTTCAGGAAACCAAGTCTGCCTCAGTAGAGGAGAGAATAATGGTTTAATAATGTCCAGGAGAATTAGCAACTTGTTTCAGATTTCTCTTGAAGGATTCTAGTTCCTAGATGGACTTTGTTTTGTAATAGTTTTAGCTTGGAGTGTATTTCAGGTTTTGCTCCAAGTCCTGCGAGTCATGACTCTTGGGAGCACGTAGAGACAGAAGTCCTTGTCTGGTTACATCGGGTTCTTGTGGAGGAGTACAGCAGCTTGGCTTTCTTTACAAACTGCAAACACACCCAACAGTAAATGCTGTAGCCCCTCACTGCCTGTGGTTCCATAGAGCCTGAAGTTCTCTGCTCTCCGTTCTCAAGCCTGAGATCAGCTTGTGAAGCTGTTGTGTCACAGTCACAGCTGGCACAGCACAGATGTGCTGGGGTGCTGCTGCCCAACTCCCCGAGCTGCTGCTGGGGAAATGGAGCTCAAACCATCCTGGCTGATGTGCTGGAGCAACCACGTGGTGCAGCACCACAAATACAGACAGACACTGGTTTGATCCATTCATTGCACTGGCTGTAAATTTTAATGAGAGTTCCTGTTATATCCTGATGTGAACAGCCTTGCTTGAGTTTGTTTACCTTGAGTGGTGTCATTAGAGACAATGTTTTCTTGCAGCGGGAAATGGTGTGGAGAGGCCAGCACCACCTTTAGGCCAGGAAGCTGCAGAAACTAATCAGCCTGTCTCTATGTCTGAAGAAATTTGTTCTACTGAAGGACTAGACCTGCTGCTCTGTCTGTACCACCACACTGCACTGACTTGCTCTTAGACATCAGCGAGTGTTTCCTGTACTGGTTTTATATGCCTTAGTCTGCTGGGATAATATCTTTCATTAGCCTTGATGAAAATCCTGATACCGGCCTTTGTCTTGAGCTGTAGCAAATCTCTGTCCAACTGCACCTGCATGTCTGCAGCTGCAGTGTCATAAACAAAATTAGGCGGTTGACTTTTGCTTCTTCAAGTTCTCATTATAATGTTAATAAAAG
This sequence comes from Orthonyx spaldingii, assembly GCA_013397795.1. Lineage (NCBI taxonomy): Eukaryota > Metazoa > Chordata > Aves > Passeriformes > Orthonychidae > Orthonyx > Orthonyx spaldingii. The sequence goes on from VZTJ01006603.1 coordinate 144,141, forward strand.
TTACTCAAAGTTCCCAGCTAATTATTGAAAGGTTTATTTGTTGTAATGTTTTTCCCAGTTGTTCCTGATACCCTAATAATGATTTAAGTTATGCCTTTTGGCTCTCCCTTTGAATAAGTTGAGAATGATGATTGTTTTGTACTTTCCCTGTATACCAGTGTTCTCTTTGGTTGGAAGATGTGTTTTTGTACTGATTTAAGGTGTTAAATGTATGTTTTAAATGTGTTTTTACTTTGGAAAAGGGGTTTAGGGCTCCCTAGTTTAACTAAGATCCCTAACTGCCAGTTTCTAAAAATAGTAACTTCACTGTCCCTCTGCCACTTGACTCCATGGCAACCATGAATGCTAATGAGGCTCCTTCCCGCCAGAAAGCTACCCCCTAGACAACGGCTCAGCCATTGGTGGGCAGGAGTGACCTCACCATTCAAACCTACCAATTGTCAAGGGCCATGGGGGCTGGACAGGGGGCAGGCAGGGGCGTTCCTGGGCGGGGATAGCAGGCCATAAAAAGCCCTGTCTCAGGACAGGAGCTGCCATTTTCTCTGTGGACTAGCCTGGGGAAAGCCCGGTGTTGGAGGAAGGCCTCTATTTACCACCTATAGCTCAGCTCCAACACTGTAGTCCTCTGCCACTGGGGCATATACCAGTCTTGGTAACTCGGATCTCCAATCTTGGTAACCCGGTTTTTCTTTTTCTCGGACAATTCTTTTCGTTTGTTAATAAACCTGGTTTTGCTTCCGATCCTGGACTGGAGGTTGTCCTTATTTCTGACATGCAGTAATTTAGAGCAAGGATTCACATTGCACTGGGTGCTGAGAGGCACCAGATTTAGGCAGCCTCGAGTGAGAGGGCAGAGGATTTCATCTGGTATTTCATCAGGCGCAGCCTTAGAGATGTGTGTGCTCACAGCAAACACACACACAGAAACTGTGCCACACTCATGCAAATGCAGAGGAGACTCCTTCATGACAGTGTGGCTGCACTCCACTGCTGTCACATTCTGAAATTCCTATTAAAATTCTGCATGAATTAGTCTCAATCAAATTTGCAGTACATTTCTTATTAGGATGTTACTATATCTTTCTCGTTTTTTTGGATGTCACATCCATTGCACTCTTCACTCTCCTCTGTAAACACTTTGTTCTTGCAGACATATCAGGACCCCTTAACTGGATACAGTTTTCAACCAGATTTCATTCAGACTTCCTTGAAATCATTCCACTTAGCTTGGAGTCAAATTTCATGTATGTCTTTACCATGTATTAATGTTTAACAAGTAATGTCAAGCTTCTCAGCATTTATGAATATATTTTATCTGCTTTAGTCCACTGCATCGTTGCTATTTATCTTCACATCTCAGTGTTTGATTTCTATTTTATTCTTAACACTGGTAGATTCAAGCTATATTTTTCCTTTGTTGTGGTGATGCCAGTTTAAAACATGCCACTTCACATTTAATTTGCTGTTTCTACAGATGATCATGAAGATGATAGGAGAAAATATCTGATCTGTAATGCCAGCCTGTGTTCTGGGGATGGTGTTTTGATTTTGGGTAGAATTTTTGCCAGCTGATGGGTCCAAAAGAATTTGTATTGTTACACAAGGTAGATTGTTTCTGAACCATAGCTAATCATTAGAATCAGATCCAGTGTGGCCTTGAAACTGAATTTCTAATCTTTATCATATATACAGATTAATTATTTCAGTGAGATATATTGAAGCTGTCAATGGCAAGACTATATGTTTTTCTTGTGCTGGGTACCTTAGACATAGACACAAAACTCCATAATCATAAGAACATAGAAAGGTTTGGGGTTTCAGGAAGGGAACTGAAAAACCATCTTGCTCCAACCCCCCCTGCCATGGGCAGGGACCTGCCACTAGACCAGGTTGTTCAAAGCCCCATCCAGCCTGACCTTGAATACTGCAGGCATGGGGCATCCACAGCTCCTCTGGGTCACCTGTGCCGGTGCCTCACCACTCTCACAATAAAGAATTTTTTCCTAATAATGATCCTGTGAATACATGATCTGTCCCTTGCATACACTTTGCTTTTTAAGTACTAACAGTACCCAATCCACAGAGAACAGCTGAAGTTTTTGGTAATCTTTTTGGCCTTAATCACTAGGTCAGGTGCATATATTCTAAATAATGCATATTTTCTAAAAAAAGTCAATATTAAATCTCTAAAATCCAAGTCTATCCAAAGTCAAAGAATCAGCCATTTTGAAAGTTAGTAAAAAATGCATTTTAGAACTGCCTTTATCTCTATTTTGACCTCCAAATCACAGATGTGTTAACGAGAAACATGGAGATGTTTTGGAAGTGTTTATACAACACTAAACCACTTAACAGAATGGATCAATATGGATCAATACTGGAAAACAGTATAAGTATCACTGCAAATAAAAGACAAAAAACCCCCTGAACTTGTCCAGAAGATAAATGAGAGGTTGTGCCCATTAATTTATTTTTTTATTTTTCCTTTATATTTCTTTTTTCCAGAGTAGATCTAGAACATTTCATTGCTACAAGTCAGGACAGTAGTGGAGGGCAATTGTGAGAATTAGTATAAGTCTCTAAATAGTACATAAAATAGCTAAATATGTTTAAGGCTTCAAGACTAACAGTTACCTCCTTGTGGATGTAATATACAAATATGTCATGGAACTTTCATTTCATTCACATTAATGATTTAACTTCTGTCTCATCTTCTACAACAAACTTTGAGAAGTTCTTAGTACTCCCTATAAACTGCAAAATGAAAAATGAGAAATTAAAACTGCTTGTGTGAAGCCTTACAGACCTGTAATGCAGCTGGGAACACATTGGTCTTCTCTTGTTCCAACTGGAACATCTCATTGTAGGTGATCATATAAGGATGTTCAACTGAGTTGCCTAAATATGAACTTGTGTCCTTTGGGGTTCTGTAGGCTGCCCCAGCTCCAAGAAAGCATGAATCACCTATAGGTCTTGGGGAAGATCTAATTCCCATGTGGACGTTTTGGCTACCTGGGAGTGGTTTAGATGTCACTCAGTGTTTATTTCTTGAAAAGAAAAAAAAAAAGAAAAGAAAAAAAAGAGCAGTATGATGCGCCTGTCTGTGGTCTAGGGTTCAGGCTCCCATGGAGATCCAGTCCCTAAAGCTGGTGGAGCCCAGGAAGCTGTTGAGGTCACCTTCAAGAAGACTTTTGCTGCAGGGTGGCAAGTGTCTGCTGGCAGCTGGAATGCCTGAGGGTACCAGGCACATCCATAGGGAGATGGCAGATCCTTTAGTGAATCTATAGGAGATTTCCTCAGCATGTGTTTGAGTCTCACATGAGAGTGCTCCACAGTGCCATGTTTGGTTTGAGGTGTGGGCTTGTTGATAGCACGGGTAATGACTTGTTCTGAGGCAAATCTACAGAGCCTGAGTCTTTTCCAGCTTCTGTTTCTATGAGCTAATGCCTCTGGTTTAGTATTTGTGCACTGAATTATATGGCACAGCTCCAGATCTCATTGCCTGCAGCAGAAAAACAACTCAAACTGGAGATTTCGCTTCAGTGTACTTGCATACTTTCTATTCTTGAACAGCTCTTGGTGCATCAAGGAGTATGTGTGTGTACTCTTCAACTAAAATATTATTTAACAGATGGGAGAATGTATCATTTAGGTTTTCCCTTGCCATTTTTTTTGGCCTAGGTGGACAATCCACTTTTCTTTCCCTGTGTTTTTGTTCTCACTGGAAATCAAAACTGTTTAAAAAGACCCAGTCTGCTGAACCAGGCCAGTTTTGTCTCCAGAAATGTTAATTAAATGGCACCACAGTTTATTTCAGCCTAATGCACTGAGTTCTGACCAGAATTTCTGAGTACCATTGTGCCAATCCTTGCACCCAGTACATTGTTCAGATGTAGGATGTTGGGCTATTTGGTCCATGCTCCTTCTGCTCCATGGTGTCCCTCAGTCTGTGCTAAGGAAGGCAGCCCAGGTGCCCCTGGCTGAGGAAACAAGGCAGACACACATGGTATGGACAGATCAGAGCTCTCTTTCCCTTCCCCTCCACAGGGATCAGATGCCACACTGCTCAACAGGGACTCCTCAAACAACCATGACCTCATCACTTTCTCCACCTTATATTCCACATTTCCCCCTTTTTCCCTCCCAGGTGATGAGCCCACTGCTGTGTTACTCTTTCCTATGGGGCCTGGCTTTCCTGATTTAACACTTCTGTGACAATCTTGGCCTTGATGAGTCACTGCTGGTAGGTCACTACACTCATTTTAGTAGCTTTTAGTGTTTTTCATTCACTAAAGTTCTTAATACTCATCTCATACGTTTTACCTCCCAGGTTCTCCATTAGAGTTTTATTGACTTAACCACACTTTGGCTCAGGCCACCTGCTTTTCCTCTTCCAGTGTTTCAGCATTGAACAATTTTTCACACTTTTACCTTGCAGGATTAACCTCAGGCCAGGTCTGGCTGTCTGCATGCCTGCTTTAACTTCATTTTTATATGTATTACAGTTTCTTTCTTTAGAAATAATTAGGGAGAAAAATAAGTAGAGAAGAGAGACATGATGCTATGTTTAACTGAGAAATCTACTGGCGTGTAAAAATAATTGATAATAGCACAGATTCACAAATTAGATTTAATTGCCAGTATGAATCAGAAGTTTCTGCTTCTGGTTTCCTTAAAGCTGTTTCTCTTGTGTGAAACACTGGAATTTGTTGAACTTTGTAGCCCCTGTGACAACACAGATGCTTGATTTTCCAGTTCTGCCATCAGACCTTAGAGTGGCCAACTCATATTGATCACCAATGAAGCTTCTGGCTTTGGCTTCCATATGGTTTGCTGCCACTGAGACTTCACTCACCTTTGATGCTCAGGTGCTGGCAGAGGAAGTTGTAAATCCAGCCCACCTTATTTATTTGTGCCATGTTGCCTCCTGTTGAATATCAATAGTTCAGGATGCTTGCAGGTCCTGTTTGCATTGGTGTCTGTGACCAATCCTTTTGGGAGGGTTTTCACAACTGTAAGGAGGCTTTGCAAAGACTGATAGGGATTGTGGTGTTGGGCAGACAGTGAAGACAGAAAGCCTGGTCACTCTGAGTCCTGGGTGAGGTGGCCAGTTTGAATCAGGGACAGAAGGTCCAGAGCTGTAGAGATGCTCTTTGAAGTTAATCTGTGCTGAAGTTAATCTGTTTTGGAGTGCTGAGGAGAGCCTACGGCAATGTTTGCACTTAGAGGTGAATGTGCCTAGGAGCATTCCTAGGCACCAAAGCCAACTGGAATGTTTTTAATAAACCCTCTCAGCCTCCAAAACAGAGTGGCTCCATACACATCATGTCCTGGGATCAGTCCCTGGACTGCTTTAATTTGCAGACAGTGCTCTGGAGCTTTTGGGAGACTGTTAGTAACAGGCTGAAATTGTACTAGGGACCTTCAAACAGTCTCACAGTACATTCTGTCACATTTCCATGACCAAGAACAGTCCCCAGCTCTTTCTAATTTACTGGTATTCCTTCTGCAGCACTCTGAGTGCATATACATACCTGTGCCAAGGCATGGTTGGAAATGGACCCATGAAAGCCAGAGCTTAAGGGGTGCAACATGGCCATTGAACTCCCTTGGATTTCTTGCTTGACATTTAATGCAGACATTGCTCACACTGACTGGAAACAGGGAGTGAAAACTTTATCCTCGGTACTGAGCAAAGTAAACAGTCATTAGTCATAAATCTGGGACACATTCTCAGCATTATGTAGGAATTGGGAGATTTCTTTCACTTAAAGAACACTTAAAGGTAGCAGGCTGTCAGAGTGCTGCATATATTTTTAAAAACTCAGGTTCAAACCAGCAGGAAGAACTCAGGCTAATGGTAAAGAAACAATCTTGCAGAGTTGCACATGCCATTAAATAAATGAAGTATCTGGGTGTTATTTTGTCAGTGAATCTTAGTCTGTTCAAAATATTGTTGCTTCTGTGACTTGTGAATCACAAATGGCTCAATTCTGAGTTATAAAAATAATGCATTAATCCAGGTTTGTGGGAGTTAAAATGACATCAAAAGCAGTAAAGACATTGAACTCAGCTTTACTACTGTAAGGGGAAACACATTTGTAATTGAAAGAAGACCTTCAGCAGAAAGGAGCTGTAGAGCTCAGTGATCTGATAACAACAGAATTTAAGCATTAAATTCTCTGTGACCAACAGAGAGCAGCTTGTGAAAATAAAGTTCATTCTTCAATTTATTGTGTTCAGCTTCTTTTTCTGTCAATACAGCCCCCAGGCTAAATCTTTGCTGACAACAATAAGTCCCCCAAAAAAACATTCCTGCAGACTCTCCTTGCCCTGCTGCCACCCACATAGCAACCTGCTGTGTTCTGGGGAAAACACTGAAATTTTGATTACAGTCATTGCTCAGTTTACACTACAATGATATCAACACCAAGCAGGAGCTGAAAGCAGGTCTGCTACAAAGAAATCATCAGAGAATTGATCTCTCAAATGTCTGAAAGGCATTAGAGAGATGTTGGAATTTTGTGGTCAAGCAAAAATTTTCTTTTGCAGGAATATCTGGCTTCACAGAAAGGACAACAGAAAGTAAAACGTTATGAAATGTTCCAGGGAAAGTTTGCTTCCAACCTCATTAAGAAAACACCAGGATATGGATATCAAAACATTTAACTGTCATCCTTAAAGAGGAAGAATATTTATGACAAACACAACTGCTACAAGAAGGAAAGAAATTGTTTTAACAGCACCGTCATAATTTTATTTATGAAAGCATGGAAGTGTCCCTATCAAATACCAAACTTGGGGTCAGAAAGACACCTGGTAATAAAAAGAATTATAGCAAATACCATGTTTCTCCATTCACATCTCTATTTGGTCATTGTCATGTGCTTGCTCTTGTCTCAGCGTACATGACTGGCATGTTTAGGCACCTAAGTGTTCTAAATAGCAGTAGAAGAACTGGTAGTTCCCATGCAGGACCCCTGAACCCCTCTCTCAAAGACTTAATCACCAGTGCATTCAAAAGTACTGCATGTCTGTTAAAGTCTAACAAGACCGTGAAACAGGGCTGTTTCTTAGGACCCGTGAGGGTACCTGGTCACTTCTGGGCGCTACTGAGATGCAAAAATATTCATAATACTTATTTAAACTGGAAATAAAGTATGAGTTTGTGAGTTTTAGGTCTGGGGTGTCTCCATTATTAGGACATAGATCCACTCTTTCTCTCTTATCTATGCTTAGCAGTCATACAATGACATAGACATCTCCAGCAAAGGACAATGACTCTACAATTAACAGGCTTAGAATTTTATATCCCCAGTTCATAGATCAGCTCCTGCATGGAAAATTAAAGTGGATCTCTCAAAGGATGACATTTTTACTATTGCTATTACTGTTACCATCCAGCACTGACAGCCCTAGAAATCAGGAAAATAGGTTATCCTGCCCCATTGGATTCAGCAGAGCAAAGAACATGTTGGGGACACTAGACTTGGGTGAAGCAGTTCTGGATCCCATCTAGCTCTGCCCCAAACTTTTCATGTCAGCACAGGCAAATCAATTAACTTTGTGAGGTTTTAAATACTCACAATCTTCTCTTCATTTCCTTATGTCATGGCTCTGCTGTTTCTCTGGACTAGAACTCCTACCAGCAGCTTGCAGCAGGCTCAGCTCAGAGTGGCTCTACTGTAAGTGTGATCACCATCAAACTCAGGACACAGGTGAAACAATCTCAGCTGAGGAGTCCAGGGACCTGGAAGAGAATATCCACATTTCTCCTCCTGTTTCTGGCTCAACAAGGGTCACACTTTCACATATGCACATTTCTCAGAGATGCCAAGGAGCACCCAGAAGTGTGGTGATTAGCAAGTGACACTGAAATGGGATGCCCATGACAGAACACTCCAGCTTCCAGCAGTCACTCACTGTAAGGAACACAATTTTCAGGGGCTCCCTGATCTCATTCTTCATGTCGTGTTGGAAAGGCATGTGGAGCAACTGATGTCTGTTCTTCCTTCCCAGAGAGGTCCTGTTAGAGGCTGAGAGAAGATGCTGGCTAACCAGAGCTCAGTCTAAGTTGGTCTTTCCTTGCAGCTGATCATCCTCTCTCTGCAAACATCAGCCCTTCTCTATGTGCCAATTTTGGTGACAATATATAGCATCATAACAGCAGCGTGCCCAGCTTCGTCTGAGCTGTGAAACAGCGACTCACAAGAATTCACAACATGGTCAGTCAGTCTTCACAAGGGCAGCCAGGCCGAGCAAGAGCTGGAAAGGGATGTTTTGTGATTTCATCCAGCTGGGAGCTGAGCTCTTCTGCTGCTGCCCTTGTCCTCCCCAGCCTGTGCTGGGTTATAACTGGAATTGTATGCAAAGCAATAGAGGCGACACAAAGCTGAATAAACACAGCCATGGACTGCATGGAATGGCCAGACAGGGCTTCCTCTTGGCTTTGATTTATAAAGAGCAGAAAAGCAGTGACCTGAGCAATTATTCATCTCTTTGACTGCACTGTGGTCTTTCTGCCACAGTGAGTTTTTTGCTAGAAGACACATAGTTATTTTTTGCATTTGACTTTTTTATACAGGCAGAGTCTTGCAATCTCTGCTGTGATGGGTTAAGCAGACAGCTGTGCCTTCCAGTAAAGCTGGCAACTATGACTTGCAAATATTTCTATTTATGCAGTTAAGCTGCACATTTCAAGGCTGAGCAATGCAAATTTCTTGTGTTTCTTTCTACAGTTCTTACTGGGATTTGAGGGAATTCAAGACATGAGAGATATCCAGGGCAGAACTGAGGAGAACTGTGAGGTTTTAAGATACTTCTAGATATTGTAGGGCATTTGCAGACAGAAGAGCTGCTTGTTCTATCTGTATTACAGAGCTTCTAATAGACAAACATTCTTCCAAAAATCTGAAAATAATTTTTAAACAGTCAGTATCTGAGCTGGCTCTAATTTTAGCCGTGAATGTAGAAGCATTTATTCTAGACACTGTAGGCACTAGACACACAAATTGAAGGTTAATGCTGGATAGTATGCTAAGCACACTTGTGTGCCACTGAGCAGTGCTTGCATGCATGGGAAATGCAAATCCCATCATCCAATTAAGCCATGCACTGTGTTAGGTCTCACCTCGCTGATGTCAACAGTAATTATGGTCATTTATGCCCACGTTGAGTTAAGTTTGTAAAATCATAAGGTAAAACCCAGATATCATTACATAAGCAAGATTCCCATGGACAGCAGCATGGCATTTACTTTAAAAGATATCAGGGTTTGGTCTATAAAAAAGAAAAGAGCTGAGTGATCCCTCACTCTTATCATATGAGGTGGTTTTCCACAGTTTCACGGTTTCATTTATTCCTCTTTTCACCAGGTTTTCTGATGAAGCTTCCACTATTGCCCTACTGTTTATTCACAGCTCCCTGTTCACCCTCATTGACAGACAGTGTTCCCTGGTAGTCAGTTTTGATTTTCTTTCATTCAGTTTCCTTACATCATTTCCATTCAGCTTTAACATCTTACTGAATGCATCTTTCTAAAGAATTTCCCCACCAGAGTAGATGCAGAAAGGAATTTTAAAAGATGCTAGTATGAATATAGGATTTCAAATAAAAATAAGAGGACTTGAATTTTTTTATTTCAAAAAATTAATATTGATAAACATTGATCAAAAAAATCTCAATTCCCAAATATTTCAGACCTCATCAGGTAGAAATTGCTGATTGACATAGTTTGCAACTCTGCCTAACTGCTAATGAGCCTGCTCCTCTCAGGACCCCTCTGTGTCATTCTCCTTTGCAAGAAACAAATGTAGAAATCATCCTTCTGAAAGCTGATGTGGTTATGTAGAGCAATACCTCAGCTTTCAGTCTTTACCTAAAAGATGTTATGAAAGAGTTCAGGCTGTCCCAGAAACCTGTGCCTCTCAATTAGTAACAGGTTTCACCTGAGGCACTTGCCTCACCTCGAGTGCTGTGTGCAGTTTTGTCACTAGCCGCTTGACCACCCGGCTGGTCAATGGGCGACAGTGTCCTCGAGTGCCCGGACGGCAGGCTCACGCTGCCCAGGCATGGGCGGTGGTAAGGCAATGCCTTTAACCCTTGCGGGGCAGCTCTGAGGAGAGTTGTTACTTCCAAAGCCCAGGCTGGGGCTGGCAGCAGCTGGTGGCCAAATAGCGACGCAGAGACGACGAAGGAATGAAGGAGGACTCGTTTGTGGTGCAAATCCCCGAGTTTGTTCCCTGCCCTGGAGGGGGCAGGAGAACTCACTGCGAAGATGGGAGCCACAAAACGAGCCCCGAAATGACCGTTACAAGGGGTTATAAGGGGGGAAAAAGGGGGAGGAGAAAGGGAATGGACAAATGGGGTACATGAAGGGAGATGACAGCAACCAATAGCCATATGGCAGAGGAGGGACATATTTAAACAAACCAATAGGAAGAACAGAACTACAGAACATTCCAGTTACATATGAATATTAAATCAACTGTATGAATATTTAAATAACTTGTGAGGGGAAAGGGGAGGGGACGGTGCCTTGATGGATAGCAACCCATGGCGGGAAACTGCCCCAACCTGCCTGCCTCTCAGGACTCACTGTCCCAAGAGGTATCATCTACCCAATCCACCTGATCGTTGGCCTCCACCGAAAAGGCAAGTTGAGCCGAAGTCTCGAACGCCATGGGCGACCCAGCCGGTGGGTGACCGCCACATCTCCCCCATTTCTATTAACTAAAGAGGAAATAAACTTTACTATTATTTTCTTAACGCAAAATACAAGCAAAACCAAAAACAATATGCCTATGTCCCGGATTAAGGAAGCCGCCCACCCGGTTATCCCCATTCCTGAGAGGGCGTCCTCCAACCACGTCTTGGCCTTCTGGATCTTGTCTTGCATGTTCTGCACCATCCGGCAGATGCTTGTGGTATGCGATGATAAATTGAAACAACAAAGTCCCTCGTACTCCTGGCAGTCATGATGACGCGAGAGCAGGAGATAGTCTATGGCGGCCCGATTTTGTAGTGTCGCCTCTCTGGTGATTTTCTCATCTGCTAAGAGGCCACTAAGAGCGGTTGAAGTTAAATTTGCTTGTTTAGCCACCCAACACTCTAGGTGGCCCAATTCACCTAGAGCTTTGGCTGCGGCTATCCAGGGCAAAAGAAGGGAGCCAGCAGCCCGTTTTTTGTGAGCCCAATGAAAAATGTCAGCATTACAATTTTCATCTAGATTCCCAAGACTTCTCTTTTGGAGTACCAATTCATTTTTTTTGCGCCAATCATAAATATTGGTCATGTTGGGGGTAAACAGCGTCAGCCGCCCCAATGTACATGGGCCTCTGAGAAGATGAGATGGGATGCCTGCCCAAGCGTGGTCGCCACATAGTAAAAAGATACCTTTGGGAAGGGCTCGGGGGTTAAAACCTGGAGAAGCTGCAACTTGGGGGTAGGTGACCCGCTGACACCACTTATCAGGATGATACCTTTTCTGATAGGGTGTAATTGTTAGGGTTGGACGCTTCTTTCCTAAAAACATAGGGGTGGAAGTGAAATTAACACAATAAGGGGTACGCAAATTACTAGAAGTGACTGAAGAGGTAGCTAATAAAGTAAACTCAGCGGGTTCCTCGGATAGCCTCAGGAGGGTAACGACCCATTCACCCCAGATGACTAAGGGGTTCTTTGGGTCACTTTTATAGTGGACTCCTGACGCTATCCTCGGAGCAAGAGGCCCTCCCCAAACTCCATTGTTGTATATTTCCAGGAGTTTGGGGGGGTACTCAGAAGCATCCAAAGGGATCCCCACCAGGACAGTCGACAAAGGATTTTCCGGGGCCGCTCCATTTAGGCAGATATTATCCTGCCCGAGGGACTTTGCCAAAAGCTTCCACACGTTTACCTGTTGACTGGGGATGATCCACGCATCGCCAAATTGGCTGCAGGACAACAGGAGGACGCACACTCCCAGGTACACTCTCGATGTCATTATACTCGGGTGGTGGAGCGAATCTTAAATAAAGCAAGACAAAAACCTGTTACACAGCAAGCAATACAACTGGCCTCCCTTCATGAACCAACTTGGGGAAACTGGGAAAATGGGTTAGGGAAAGAGGGTAGGGCTGAAGCTTTTCCCCTTCGCCGTCTCCTTTTCCACACTGCCATCGAGATGTCTTTTTTCGGTCTCGTTGTCACATACGGCTTGACCCACTTGGCAGGAATCCATCTCAACCCCTGAGGCGTCGAAACACTGGCGTAACGTCTTCCCCAGGTGATGAGATGGAATGGCCTCTGGACCTGTTGGGACTCCGGATCTTTAATGAGTACCATCGGGTTTTCTGTTAATTTGTTCCTCCCACGATTTGAAAAATGTTTAAAGACCGGTGGTTCAGGATCCTCTGCAGTGCCATTTAGAAAATTGATAGTAAAAAGAGCTCGGGCAAGCCTGATTATGGGTGAGTGGCACTGTACGGTTCCTGCTTGTTGTTTGAGGACCCTTTTTAAGGTTTGGTGGGCCCTCTCAACTATTGCCTGCCCGGTTAGGGAGTGGGGGATGCCGGTGGTATGGTTTATCCCCCACTTTTGGCAGAAGCCCTGGAATTCCTTGGAAATATAGGCAGGGCCATTGTCGGTTTTCAACTCTTTAGGCATGCCCAGCACGGTGAAGGCCTGTAGAAGGTGTTTCTCTACGTCTTTGGCCTTCTCTCCGGCATGGGCAGATGCGTACATGGCTCCTGAAAAGGTATCGATGGAAACGTGCACACGTTTTAGTCTGCTGAACTCTGGCACATGTGTCACATCCATCTGCCACACCTCCCCACTGTTAATGCCTCTAGGGTTTACCCCGCTGCCAAGGGATGGAAGCTGGTAAGTTTGGCAGCTGGGGCATGTAGCCACAATGGCTTTGCCTGCGCCCGCGAGAGGTGGAACATGCNTTCTGATGGAACACTGAATGACTGATCTTAGCTTGGTTGAATGCCAGCGGGAGCTTCGCAAGCTCCGCAGGTGAAGCCAGAGCATTGGCTTTCCGGTTCCCCTCGGCAACAAAGCCGGGTAAGTCAGTGTGTGACCTCACGTGCATAACGTAAAAAGGTTGCTCTCGGTGGGAAAGGGTATATATCAACCTCGACAGCAAGTTGAAAATTTTGGAATTTGGTATGTCTTTTAGGAGGGCATTCTCAGCCCTCTTCGTTACCCCCGCCACATACGCCGAATCGGTGATCAAATTAAAGGGTTCAGGAAACCGCTCGAATGCCCTAACGACGGCCACCAATTCCGCCACCTGGGGTGACCCAGGGACGATCTCCACATCAGATTCCCACTTCTGTGTTTTGGGATTCCTCCAAGCGATGACCGACTTGTGAGTCCTCCCCGAGCTGTCTGTAAACAGTGTCAGAGCATCCTTGAGCGGTTTTCTGCTCTGAACCTCCTTCGGAAGAATTTTGAAGGTTTCATTGAATAATTTATGTTTCAGGCGGTGGCTTGATAACTGCCCTGGGTAACTGTCTAGTGCGAATTGTAAATTCTCGTTATTTTGGAAGACATGTTCCAATTGATCCACTGTAATTGGGAGATATATGCACGCGAAATCGCACCCCGACAGGGTCCGGAGCATGGCCCGACCTCTAATAATGAGGCGTGCTATGAGCTCTTGTGGCTGTGTAATAGTCTTGGACGGCTGATGCGGAAGGAATACCCACTCGATAATGATTACTGCAAAATATGGAAAACTGTCAGATAATATAAATATGTTGTTCTATTTGAATTACCACCCTCCCTCTTCCTGCTCCCAAATCCTCTCACTTAACACAATTTGGATTCACCTGGTGAGTGAAAACTCATTTACTTTAGGGTTGTATCTGAACTTCAGGTTTGAGGATATTTATGACCAACACAGGTTTGGATGTCACTGCTTTCAGCTGAGAAGAAGGAACTCCGGCAAGAGAATTCATGTAAAGCATATTTGGCTCATTAGGGGGAAACATGAATAATAGATCTGTTATCAATTAGCTGATTTAATGAACTACTCCATATGTCAAGGAACTGAAGAGTTTTCGGTATTTGTACATCTCTGCATCTACCTTCATGTTCGGGCTCAGGGTCCAAAGTACTTTTAAGCTGACCTTTTCTCTTTCCTTCAGTCAGCCTCTCAGAAATTCTACATTTTTTAAAATTAAGGATAAAACCATAGTCTTTTAGAATTCCAAAGGACATGGAGATTTTATTTTAAATGTTTTGAGAGGAGTTAATTTTTAGTGGGAGCACGAGACCTTGAAAAAATGTCAGTAATTTCTGAAGACATAGGAGTCATTGACAAAAATCTCGAATACTGTTTCAATTCTAGGGCATTTGCATTTAAAAAATGAGGAAATGAGGTACTGAGAGACTGAGGCCATGAAGCCTACTGAAATTAAAAAAAGTAAAGGATTGGCTTTTTGGGGGAGAAAAAGTTTCAGAATATGAAAACTGAATCTTTTAATCATAAAATTAAAATTGGAATAACTACATATATTCAATTCATCATATACTCTCAATTCATCATGGCAAACCAACTATTTTGAGGAGATATTGTCTGAAATATCTCCTTTAGGTGGCAGAATACTTTCACAAACTATATCAGAGCTGAAGTAGCACACTTCATGGATCTGGGGCAGCAGGTAGCAATATGCAGCAGGATTGACTTTCTTGGTGCACAACCTGTGTTGGGACTAAGGACATAGTAAATGAGTAATAGTGAGCACATCTTTTAAACTTCATTCATGGATATGATATCTCTCAATAAATTTTATTTGCCCTTATTAATAAACCAAGACTGGAAGGGAACCTTATCTCTTTCTACAGCTGCCTGTTGGGTTGTTGCACTGGAAGTGGAGCCGTGTCTTTGCAGGTGCACAAGAGGCAAGGCAAAGAAATTGCATTTTTCATTAGGTATAAGGAAAAAGGAATCTTCACAAAGGGAGTGCTCAGACACTGAAACAATGCTGATCAGAGAGGCTGAGGAACTTCCTTCTCTGAAGGCTCTGGGCCCATACAAGCTGCCTGAAAATAGGGCTTTCTTTTCCATCTTTTCTGGACTTCCCAAAAGCAGTCAGCAGATTTCCAGGGAAATGAAGACTGCAGATTGAAAACAACTGAAATAGACTGAAAGAGATTGGCCTTTCAGTTCTGTACCATAGCTTGTAGCTGCTTCTGTCTAGATAACACAGCTATAAAAGGCTGACTGTCTGGGAAATAATATATTTATTTTACTGTGAAGTATTTAAGAAACCAGCTTCTAAAGACAATGCAAAAATTATCTTTTATACCATCAATAAGACATGAATTCTACAGAGCCATATCCAGAAGGAGGTTGTTTACAGGTTTATTTTTGTTACTCCATAAAGAAATTGTTAAAGCATTTCTGTCTTCAACAACCTCCAGTGGTGGCACGTGGCTTCATGGACTGATTCAAAAATGCCTCCCTTGCTGTGCTCATGCTGTGTTGCTGGTGCAAGCTGCAGATTTAGAAGGCTTCAGCAACTCTGACACTCCACAAGTTCTCCAGCTCTTGTTCAGGCAAATCTCATACCCCCAGATGGCTGCAAATTTTGCTTTAAATTAATGATGAATATTTTCAGAAGGAGGGAAAGTGCTTTCTAGCTTCGTGTGCCATAGGATCCTAAGAACATTTGAGTGCTGGATGTTTAAAAATGCTCAGGGGAACCTGTTCATCCAGTCTGAGCAGATTTCTGCAACTTATGCAAAATATGACAATATTTGAAAATGAATTCTGTACTGACAAATTTTGTCACTTAGTTTTCTCAAGTAGGACTAAGATCTTACCTCCTCTTTGTCTGACAATGTCTATCAGTCTGACATCTCTGATTATTTTTCAGAATGTTACTGCTGCCTCCCTCCCTCCCTCCCTGCTCTTCCTTCCCATAATAAGAAGGGGAGTGGAAAGGTCCATAGGGCCAAGAACTGCATTACTTAAAGCAACTCTGGCAATCGGTGTGATCACTGTTACTGGAAGAGAAGCATAAAGCCTTTCTAGTATGTGTTTTAAAGCTGATACTAGGAAAGAAATCACTGATTTTTTGAATGTTTCCCATCATACTTGAAGGTGAATTTCTTTTGATAGACAACCTTATTAAAAAGGAAGTCTCCTCTATTCTATTCTGGAAAAACCACCTTTTTTTTTTTTTTTTTTTTTGTCGTTAAGGTCCTTCATAAGTCAAGACCGATCCAGCATATTAAAGATTAAGATGAATGATGGCACATCTTGATTAAAAACCTTTCTATGCAACAGTACAGTCTTCCCCTTGTGCTCAAAAGACTGAGAATGATGAACCAGTCAGCTGCCAAGTGGAAACACCATCAACCTGTGGAGGTCAGACCCACCTCTGAATGTATTTGAAATACGCTGCAGAAAACAACTTGGGGGAATTTTACTGGAAGCCATAAGTCTTTTATAAAGCTCCAGCTAAAACATGTCCTTTCCTTGCCCTTTTGCTTGACTGATAGACCCAGCTCAGTGTGATCTGAATGTTTAGTACATCTGCTCTCTAATGCTCTCTAACAAAAAACAGTTGATGGGTTCCTTGATTTCAGGGTATTTTATGCTCTTAAATGTGTGACATGTACTGAAACAGATATTTCAGATGAAGATTCCAGAAGAAATGTCAAACATTATCATGTTGAGTCTGCTGCTACAAAATACATTTGAGTTTTTTTTCTCTTTGGTAATTTTCATTTAACCATGTTTAGCTCATACTTGCAGATTTAACAGTCCTCAATTAACATATCTTGCATTTGTTACTATTGAACTTGATCCAATTTCTATTACACTGTTACTTTAGATCATCTCATTTTACGAAATTCTTAACTGTACTCTGTTGACAGTGTCCCTCATTTTGACCTTCTCAGCGTTACCTACTCTCTTCTCTTTACTAAATTAGAAATGAAGATGTTGTGGAGGTACTCAGTGGTGTTGCTGATTCTGTGTTCAGACTCCCTTTATCCTGATGCTTCAACATGATCCTTTATCACCTTCCTTTAAGTTCCCTCTCTTTAGATTTAGATCCCTCTCTTTTCCAATGTAGCTAAATCTTTTTGTGATAATACTTTAAAAGCTTTTTTACAGAAGCTTCAGCTATACCAAGTAATACATGTAATTTTATTAATATTTTAGATCTTCTCTATAAGTTCCCCAGAAATTCTGAAACGAGTATGTTCTCTTACAAGTGCAGAATACCAATATGGTGTTTCCTCAACTAACTGAAGATTCTGGGATCTCCCTGTAGTCAATAGATTGGCAGGGGATATAAATAAAATTAACAAATCCTTTTTCAGGACTAGACAAATAGATCTCTGCTTCTATCAAGGGGGCCTGTGTTGGTTTAGATGTCTACTGTTAGAGATTCAAATTTAATATGATGATTCCCATCACAACTTTCCTAAGAATAAACTTTATTTATTTAATATTTCATAACATAAAAGTAATATAGATTTAATTGTTACTGGCACTCATTGCCAAAAGAAAACCAGCCCAATCCCCACAACCTCTGCATTGTACAGATCATTTATAAAACTGTTTTTTTTCCTTGCTTGTTTGTTCAGACACTGGGGGTTTAGACTGTAGGAACATAAGAATGTAACAGCTTATCTTTAAACAGGGAATTGATGGAGAGAAAGAGCAGTGATCTGCTTGATGCCATTAGCAGCATTTGGTATTAGGTATTTTGGGTATTGTACAGAGGTTAATTACATAAATCAGAGTGGTAACTCTTCAGGGGCGCACAAGAATTTATAGTTATTTTTAAAAAGATCAACAGAGAGAAGTTCTGTCACCTTGACTGTGACAAGGTCTTTGGGTCCTCAGCTGTTAGAAGAGGCCTCATTCTTTGTCTTTGCTATCCCTACTCTGTCCAGAATCAGAACAGTCCTAGAAGTGGCACTTGGATTTGAGGAACATTTCCAGCAGAGGTAGCTTCTATTATGTCTTTGTGCTCTTGGCCTTGGTGAAAACAGGGCACCTGAGAAAGCACAGACTGGAGGAGGCAGGGATGTGCCAGGCACCAGCTGGATCTGCTCCCTGGTAAAGCCACAGAGACACAAGAGCTACCACTTGTAGCTCTCCCTCTGGGCATCTTCAAATGAAGAGCTGCAACCAGTCTGCAGGTAAGGGAGAAACTGTCCTTGCTTGAAAAAAGAGAAATAATAGAAGAAGTAGAAAAGTTGGGGAATGCAGCCTGAAAAGAAAATGTTCTTTCCACATTAAACATGCCTCAGCTGCGTTCTGCTGTCTGTGTTGAAGCTTGGCAGCTGGAAGTTTTGATGAACTAAGGATATGTGCTGAACGTCAGGACTATCCTCTATGTTGCAACTGCCATGTCAAGAGGATTTTGTACCTGATTGCAAACATTTCCAGATTTGGAGTCTTCAAATCCCTTGAGACACAATTAATAAACTGCCATGTGATTAAAAAAATCTTCATGATAGGCAAAAATCTCTTCTGAGCAAGTCTGAAATCTGACATGAGACCATTTCGGAGGCCAAAAGTCGTTTAATGTTAAGGCTTTATTAATAAATTTGTTCTACCTGAATAATAAAGGCCTCCAATTTGCATCCTAAGCACATTAGAAAGTGTTCACTTGTTGCTCACAATTACGTTGAATTATGTGATTGCCATGTGAAGTGATGCAGTTTTATGATGCTGATTTGCAATAAATAATTTCCAGGTGCTTTCCAATCCCAAGATTAAAATCTGATCTTTTATAAAACATTAATTCCACTACGCTTTCCACTTCTCTTTAAGAAACTACAAGTCACTACAAAAAAATTAACACGCAAGGCACTTGAACAGTTTCTACACAATGCAAAACCTGTCAGAGTAATTCTGTCAATAATTTCAGTAGGAGTCTGGAGTTCTGTTATTTTGCTCTCATATATCTATTAAAATTCTTACATTACTTTTGTCTGCAACCTGAAAAGTGAAAGAAAATTGTTGGTTGTCTTTTGTTTCTGATATATGTAGTTGTAACTCTGCCCAGTAGCAACATTTTTTCATGTTTAAGAAGGGACAAATGCATGGGATGAAAAACCCAAAGCAGTTCTGTATCTTTTTGTGTTTGTTCAACATGATATTTGAAAATATTCAGAAGCCATTACCTTCAAATGGCACCCTGCACTGGGATCTGAGTCAGTTACTAGTATCTCTGGTTTTATATCAAATGGCATCCTGAATCAGGATCTGTGTCAGTTTCTAATATCTTTTCTGCACAAACACGTGTAACATTGCAGTTGGGCTGAAAGCTGTCTAGGTAAAATCCTAACTGTGTCACTGAAATTACACAAGGGATGAATCAAACTTTAATGTAGTGATTATCTAACCAAATGTAACATTTAGGACTTGCACTTTGCATTAAATGTTATGAAAACCTTTCATTTAGAATTATTTAGTAAGAACACAGAATGATTCATAGATGACACAAAATAGACAGGTTAGTCAAACCTAGAGATGATTGAAAGAAACTAGAGAAATTCAAATAAGCTCTTTTAGCAACCAAGAAAATGCTGGATGTAACCAACTGTTGCTAAATGTAAAGTAGTACATAAAACAGTAATAAAATTGAGCTAGTTATATACTAAATTGACAGGAAAAATCAGTAGAGGTCCTTGTATTACTTTCAATTTCAGGTTCAGAAACAACACCCAAATAAAATGAAAGATTCAAATGGAAGCAAGGAATGAGAATATCATTGCTTTGCTACATAATAAGTGACCTCATTTCAAATGGAGTATGTTGTTCTTCATCTCATCTTAAAGAGCATATTGTAGCACAGCTAGAGGACCTGAGAAGTGCTGACAAAGGTCTAATAACCTGGAATAAATATAAAAGTAAAGAAGAAGTGAAAACCACAGAGTTGTTTGCTATGGAATAGAAATAAGTAAATTAAGTCATAAGAAAAAATGTACACATATTGTATAAACTGGACATGGTCAGGCAAGGACTTCTGTTCCTTTTTTTCATAGCAAACATATGTGAGGGTATTAAATGAAGCTGAAATGTGATGAACTGAAAATTGCAAAGAGGAAAAAAGTACCTTTTTGTACAGTAATTATCTGATAGAGCCCTTTGCTGCAGGAGGCAGTTTTAGGCTGGAAGTACAGGGGATTTAGAAAAGGACTGGTAGCAATTCTGTCTATAGAAACTATCATTCATTACAATTACAGCACGGGCTTAGAGGGAAGTAAATCTCTTGCTTCCAGCCCTGAGCTAATCTTTGAATGGTAATCTGATTGTTGGGTTATTATGCCATACATTCAGCTGCTGCAAGTTTCTCATAAACTTCCCCAAACTTGTGTAGTTTGACACAAGATATCAGAGCACTGCAGTCTTACTACAATTCAGTACAGCATTTCTCATGCTTTTAATACCAGTAATGTCTAGTGAATCTGAAAACTGAATCTAGGAAATAAGTAGACTTTTTCATTACAATTCTCAGCAAAGCCAATATTTTACACTGAGTTTATAAACATATAGATAGTAAAGTATCCCTGTGTCCTTATCTAGTTTCTGAAGTATTCAGAATAGTGCTGTATTTTCATTTAAACTCTAGTCTACACCATCTACACCCAATCTGCAGCTGCTCAACCGTTCAAAACCAAAACTTTGCTTTATCCCTCAGGATATTCTGTAGTGAATTCTTGTGTATATATATATATATATATATATCTTATATATATCTCTTATATATATATCCTTGAGCACATTTAATTTAATTTTAGCACAGCAAAAGCCAACATAAGCAGAATCACATCTATAATGACAATGTTTTTTCTAGGTGGGCTTGATGGACTGTGCTATTTGAACAAAGATTAACATGTTTGGCAAAGCATTTTTCAGTGCTTTCCCACCAATAGACAGACCCAACATCACAGGTTTTCTTACAGTATGAAACTAATTAGAATCTGTATCTTTGCCATCTTAATATCTTGTCTCTCAGCCTGTTTCCTTAAGAGAAGTTCTCCAGTTCTGTGATCATTTTCATGACCCTCTGGACACACTCCAACAGGCCCATGTTCCTTTTATGTTGTGAGCCCCAGAGTAGGATGCAGGACTCCAGGTGGGGTCTCATAAGAGCAGAATATAGGGGGAGAATATATATTATATATTCCTCAACCTGCTGTCCAAGGGGCTTTTGAAGTGACCCAGGACACAGTTGGCTTCCTGGGCTACAAGAACATGCTGCCAGATCATGTGGACCTATTATCTTACTGCTTTTCATAATTACGCTTTCCATATCCTCAGAGTGGTTGAATTAAATAATGATTCTTACTGGATTCAGTGATGACATAAGTGTATGTTTGGGTACACCATGTTACTATCACTACAGTGTAAAATCTACTGATACAATGCTCATTTCTTATATTTTTGTCAATTTTACATTCATTTGCAAAATCTCAAGCCTATGTAAGCAAAAGAGCTGGATTGTCTAATGTTCTCTTGCAAGGCATTTTAGAGAGGACAGTTGAGAGCAAAGACATTGCAGAGTCTCAAGAGTACCTGAATTTGTGTTGCAGATCCAAGTCAGCAGAGGGATTGAAGTCTCTCCAGGTCTGTGTACTGCAAGGGCCTGGACTCTTCCGATAACTCTTCATTTGCTTAGGAAATAATTAAAGAACAAATTCTTTTTGTCATTCTGTTCAGTTACCAGCTTTTCGCTTTGTTTGTTTGGTTTATAAATAAACTAAAATTGTGTTTGCCTTATGTTTTGGAAAGTTCAATCCATATTTACCCACCAGCACAGAGGATTAAGCAGCTGTATTGCTGGAGTAGAGCTGAATTAGACAATCATTGATCCATATGGTTGATTTACAATACAAATTAATAGGAACATTTCCCTGAATCAAATTATTTCTTGATAAGGCTGCTCAGTCAATAAGTGACTCTTGCAATATCGTTCTATAACGACAAACACAACATTCACTTTTCCTTAATCCCCTACATGTCAGCCCATAGCAGACATCCTTGAAATATCTTCCACAGTGATAAGTGCAATTTGTTTCACTTTAGGATTTAAAATGCTGCTTCTTTGAAGTGGAGGTCTAGTCTGACTAGTCAGCTTGCAAAAGTGACAACCTAGGTTTTAATGAGATGACTCAGTGAGTTCCAGATTGTGTTCATTGCATCACTAAACAAGTGTCCCTGTGCAAGTGGGATGTGTTACAACTCACACATTGGTGCCTTGCGATGTTGCTGCTGGAGATGGCCAGCTCACTGTGGGAATTTTCTTATGCAGGAAGGTTTCTTCCTATAGTTCAAGAGTATAAATATGAACTTTGTTTCTTTGCCAAAGGTATCCTGGTGTGCATCAGGAAGAGCATTGCCAGCAGGTCGAGGCAGGTGATCCTGCCCCTCTAATCAGACCTATTGAATCCTCACTTGGACTGATGCATTCAGTTCTGGGCTCCTCAGTACAAGGCAGACATGGAGCTCCTGGAGTGGGTCCAGTGCAGGACAACAAAGATAATTAAGGGACTGGAGCTTTTCTCTTATGAAGAAAGGCTGAGGAAGCTGGGTCTGTTCAGCCTTGAAAAGAGATGACTGAGAGGGGACCTCATCAGTGTCTAGCAGAATCTTCAGGGAGGTATCAGAGCATGGACCAGGCTGTGCTTGGTGGTGCCCAGCAATCGGACAAGAGGCAATGGGAAGAAACCGATACAGGCGGAGTTCCACCTGAATATGAGGAAGAACTTTTTTACTGTGCAATGACCAAGCACTGGAACAGATTGCCCAGAGAGGATGTGGAGTCTCCTCACCAGAAATACTCAAGAACTGTCTGTAACAATCCAGCGCCATGTGCTCTGGGATGACCCTGCTGGAGCAGGGAGGTTGGACAAGGCAACCCATTCTGTTCCCTTCCCACCTGACCCAGTCTGTGATTCCATAGTGCTGTGACTCTCACTATTCCTTCAGGACCTAGCTATACATTTTCCCAGCTCTTGTCTCCTTTATTGTTGTTTAGAAAATGTGACATGTCTTAACCAAATGCATCCATAGGTTCTCTGGAGTCAAGTCATCTCTGATAATCATTGTGCTAAGTTTATTAAAATGTGGCTAACCTCACTGTCACATTAAGTCTTGTCATTAAGTAAAAGTAGTACTAAGATTGATCCACGATAGCAGAATCTGCACCTGAAAAGATATTCCAAAAGTAAAGAACCACTCAGATATTAATTTTTTTTCAATCTTGGGTCAAAGCCAAGGTACCCATCTGCCAGCTGGACAGGCAGTCACGTGAGTTATGCTGTGTTCTGAACCTAAGGTCTGAGATGTTGCCCAGAGAGTGCCACAGCTTGTCAAGAATGCAGACTTCTATCCACTGTTATTCTTTCATTGGACATGAATGACATAACAAGCCAAAACCTAGGCAGAATTGAGGAAGGCTATAAAATTCTGGGGGTGCAACTGAAAAATGGTGACCAAATTACCTTTTATTCCATTTTACCAGTTAGAGGAAAGCATGCAGCCAGAAGGAGACAGATAATGGAAATCAACATCTGACTTCATGAGTGCTGTCATGAGTATTTTGACTTTGATGACAAAGGGACATTCTTTGATGACTATAGCCTGTTAGGGAAGAATGGGATTCATCTGCCTAGAAGAGACAAGGGAGCCTTTGCCAGCAGACAGGTCAGCTTTGCGAGGTGAGCTTTCAAATGAAGGACTTGGGGGTCAGGGTCCAAAGTGACAATGTTCACACCATGGCATCCAACTGGGAACGAGCCAGGTCAACCAGAGAAGTAACAAAAGTTCCTTAGCTGCCTTCCCAAATGAGAATCAGAAGGCCAAGCACCTCAATTGTGTGTATAACTGTGACGGATCCTCTTGCACGTCTCCTGGCAAACCTTCATGCTTGATTACTTCTCTGAAATACCTTGGTACCAACGCATGCAGCATGGGGGATGGACAGGACGAACTGGGGGAATCTGTGTGCAGTAGAACAACCATGATCTTATTGAAATTACGGAGAGACTTGGTGGGATAGCTCACATGGAATGCTGGAATGCTGCCATGCATGCCTGTGTAATAACAACACGGTCATGGATTCAACCCCTCTATGGGCCATTCACTTAAGAGCTGGACTCGATGATCCTTGTGGGTCCCTTTCAACTCAGAGTATTCTGTGGTTCAGTGATTCTGTGATTCAGTGAGGTGGTGGATCTGCTCTTTATGTGAGAGAGAAACTGGAATGTATTGAAGTCTAGGGGAGGATGGATAATTAGTTGAGAGTTTATGAAAAAAGTATTAAGGGGCAGGCTAACATGGGTGAAACTGGGTGTTTATTACAGGCTACCTGATCAGGAAAAGGAAGTGCGTGAGGCCTTCTACAGAGAGCAGGGAATAGCCACAACCACAGGCCCTGGACCTCATGGGGGATTCCAACCACCTGATATCTGCAAGGGCATACACAGTCCAGGAGGCTCTTGCAAATCACTGCTAATAACCTTTTGTCACAGGTAATGGAGGACCCAACAAGGAGAGGAAAACCTTTTTTACTCTGAAGGTATCAGAGCACTGGAACAAACTACGCAGAGAGGTTGTGGAGTCTCCTTCTCTGAAGACACTCGTATCTTGCCTGGATGTGATCCTGATCAAGCTGCTTGAGCTTGATGATCTCTAGATGATCTCTAGATGATCTCTAGATGACCTCTAGATGATCTAGAGGTCCCTTCTAACCCCATCTGTTGCGTTCTTCTTGTGGTGTTGTAAGCACACTGCCCTATTTATCGAAGTATAGTAAGATCTAGAGCAGTTGTCTTCCTTTAAAAAAAACCAAAACCAAAGTCACAGAAGTTCACTCACTTTTTCAATTGGCTTCAGGTCTGTAATGATAAAAGAGTATCCAGATGGAAGTAAATAATTGTTTCTATGACGACTGAGCCAGACAAGTAACTCATTCTCTTAGAGCTGTGGTAGTGCCAAATTCAAGACTACGGAAAATCGCTTGTTTTAATAAAATAAGATTTTATGGCTTTGAGTATACACTAAAACCAGATTTGTGAACTGTATTTCTGACCTGCTTTGCTACTTTTTGTCATTTTTAGGATTTTTTTTCCCCTAAATACCATGTAACCGTAGCATAGAGACTGTCTGCTCTCTGCCTTAAGCAAATCTCCTTCATTTAGGTTGTATATTTTCTGTTCCTTCATTTTGACATTTCTGTTCATGTACTAGCAACTGTTCCTTATATTCAATTTTCCTTGCACATAGTTCAAAACTCTTATTATGTTTCTGTGGAGCTATTTATTGCTTAGTAAAACTTTAGTCTTTGTGATTTCACCTAAAGCATCACTGATTATTGATTCTGCATTTTAAAGTCCTCACAGTTGATATTCTATGGCTGGTACTCATTTTAGGAGTGCTGCTTAAACCACAGCACTGAAGCTTTTTTAATGCTGGTCAGCTCTGTTTGTGTATCCTACATCAGAGTTTAAATTATGAACACATGAAGAATACAGCCTTGCTTACACTCTCATGACACTTGGTCTTCAATAAAGTAACTTTTTGTTGAGTAAGGAGAAGGGTGCCCAGTTCTTTAACATTAGAGTGGTAAATTGGAGTGCCAAGAAAAGTCACTAAGGGTTATAAAGAAGAACATGAAAAGGGCATATACAGGATATTGAAACGTACTTCACTTAAAAGAAAATTCTCAATTGAAGTGAAAGAATCAAACATACTCTTGTTTATAAAAACATCTTTGATTACGTTCATTCCAGGTTCCTCTTGAGGGGAAATAAAGTGGGCCTGTTGTATTTCTAATATTTCTTTGTTATTTAAGAGAATACTTAGTCTATTGAGGGTCTTATGCTTGTGAACTTGTAGGACAAAGAAAACAGATTTGTCTTATTTGACTGTAAGATAAAACTCTACTCCTTTAAGTCGCTGGAAAGAAAAATTCTATTACCAAAATCTCCAGAGAATATAAGAAAAAATATAATATCTTAAAAAAAAAATATTCTGTGTTGTATACTCAGAAAAGATCTGTATTATCTGCATTTTGCAGTGGCATTGGCTGGAAAATGAAACCTGTTGCAAAACCAAGAGGATGATGCGATTACAGTTAGGTAGATTGATCCATTGTTAAGAATAGTCAATTTTTAATAGGATTTGAGCATAACAAGCTTATATCTATAAATATTTAGACTTCTTTAGTAAAGATTTTTTTTCAGTGAAAGGAAAACCATTGTTATCACCAAAACACGAAAAGAGCTGCCATAAAGAATTGGAAGTATACAGCTTCTTTACAGTTTCTGAAGAAATTCTGCTTATATCCACATGTGATTAACTCATTTGCTTTTCCAAGCTGAGATTATTTTATTCACAGCCCTTATACAGGGAGATGTTTAAAGCTGAATCACAGACAGAGAAACTTTTACCTGCTTGTTTTGCCTTGTTTTGCTTGGCCACATCAGTGACAACATTGTGTTTTAAAGTGAAACAATTCTTTCTGAATAAACTGCAGAATTAGCAGTGGTGAAAAGAGAAGTTTCATCCTCACAAACTTCAGGCAAGCATAACTTAAGGAACCAACATACTTCCCCAATTCCTGATTTATTGGAGGTGTACAGGTTTCTCCTAATAAGATAAAAGTTTTTTTTTCAGTTGGTATATTAATATTGCATCTTACAAGGGAAAAGAAATTCTCTCTTATTCTTTGACACTTAGATTTAAAAGGAAAAATCCAAAGGAAAACTTATTGATTTTTGCAGTAAGTACTTTTTATGTATTCTACATTTCTTGTTTAGCTTTGAAGGCCAACACTGGGGAGATCTGTTACCCTTTTCCTAGACAGAGAAGGTCACTTTTGAAATCCTGACATTATGAAAAATTGCTGTAATTCAGACATGTTGTTTCTGTAAAACACAGTTTAGAAAACTGGAAGCAGCGTCTGTCTGTCCATGTACCATGTAAGGAAGGGGAAACAAGTAAAAACTCCACGTAGAGCAGTTGTTCAGTGCTTGTCCAAAGGCACTGCAAAAGCTTCAGACTCACAGCTGAACATGAAAAGATGACATTTAGTAGCCTAATACAAAAATTTTTTAAGCATATCTCTCCAAGCCCCTGTACATGTGTCAATACAGAGAGCTTGTCAAATTACACAGGGAAGATCAGAACACAATTTCCTTATCATAAAACATGTAATACTCACTGAAGTTCCATGTGATGCAACACACCTGAAACAACATTAATTCCATTTATTCAGTCTGTGTCTACTAGAAGAGAAGCCTAAACAGCTATGAAAAAGATATCAACACTAGAGATACAGTAAGTAGAATGAGATTTGTCCCTTTTTTAATGAAATATGATAGATGATTGCTGGGATTTGTTTCTAAACTGCAAATGCAATAATAATAATAGGGAAAAAACAATATAAATTATGAGTATTAGACAGGATAAAAAGCTATTGAATCAGGTTATCCAACCATTTTACTAGTACAGAAGAACTCTTTATAGCTTGCTTGTTTGTTGGTTTGTGTTTTTTAAATTATAGGACTTTCGTATCATCACTTAAGATATTAGCTCAGGATTTAATAATCCCCTTGTTATGATGGATGCTAGAATGGGTGGAAATGACAGAACATAGCTCCAGTCTGTAATAAACTGAATCTTATGCATACCCATGGATATCTACACATTGCTTTCCATCATTTGCACTCCAGTTCTTCCTTTATCTCTACATTTGCTGGATTTGATGGGATTGTTGTGGATTAGGGTTTGCCTTTCTTTTTTGTTTGCTCTGCCCTTATATAGTTACAGAAGAACAGAGACTGAACAGATACTATTCAAACAAGAATCAGTTCATTGAAAATTTACCCCAGAGTGACTGATGATTTGGTGGTTTTTGTGTTGGTTTCGGTTTTGGTTGTTTGTTTGTTTGATTTGGTTTGGTTTTGTTGGTGTTTTTTTTTTCTGCTGTGAAATAGATTAACTAATAACCTACTTCATAAAAATGCTACACTTCTAAGTGTACTTCCATATCTTCAAGGGAATAAAATCAGGAGCAGAGTCTATAGACAAATACCTGAATGAAGGCCTGTTTTTTTTCTTCCCCTTCAATGTTATTTTGGCTATATTGCTTCAGTCCTACAACAAATTTTACATCTCAACTAACATATTTGAGGTTTGTGAGTTATTACCAAAAAAGGAAAGGAGGAATGAGCGGTGACAGCATCCAAAATAAAGAAATCACAGGTGTTTGACATGATTGGTGCTAGTAATTATAAAATGTGCAGGTGTAGCATATCCACCTATGCTGAGACAGCTATTATCTCTTCATGGATTGCTGTGGTGGGAAGATCTTGGGCAGCAGCCAGATACTTACCCACCTATCCATCCACCCATTCCCCCTTCTCAGCATGACAGGGGACAGAGTAGGAGGGAAAGCTCGTGGGCTAAGATGTAGACAGGAAGATCACTTATCATTTACCATCACAGACAGAACAGACTTGGGGAGAGCCAAGTGTGGGGTTATGAGAGCCACAATAAAAGAAAGACATAAAGCTATTAGAGAGTGTCCAAAGGGGGGATTGTGAAGATAGTGAAGAGTCTGGAGGGGAAGCCAGAGGAGGAGCAGTGAGGTCACTTGGTCTGTTCAGCCTTGAGGAGACTGAAGGGAGACCTCACTGTGGTCTTCAACATCCTCGTGGTGGGAAGCAGAGGGGCAGACACTGATCTCTCCAGTGACAAGTGACAGAACCTGAAGGAATACCCTGAAGCTGAGTCAGAGGAGGTTTAGATTGGATGTCAGGAAAAGGTTCTTCACTCAGAGGGCATGGGAACAGGCTCCCCAGGGCAGTGGTCACACCACCAATCCTGACAGAGTTCAAGCAGTTGGACAATGCTCTCAGGCACATGGTGGGATTTTTGGGGTGTCTTGTCCAGGGCCAGAAGTGGGACTTTGATGATTTTTTTGAGTCCCTTCCAACTCAGGATATTCTATGATCCTATGAAAAGTAATTTAATTTGTTGTCTTTAAAATAGAATCAAGTAGTGAAAAACAAAGGCAAAATTAAAATGCTTTCCCCCCTCCTCCCTTCTCCCTCCCCCATGTCAGGCCTTTCCCAGGGCTGCAGCCCATCAGGGCCAGCTGCTCTCCCTGGGGTCTCCATGGCCCCAAATCCCATCCTAAGGACAATCAGCTCAAGTTGCTCATTTCCTACACAGTCATCATCTCCTCAGTGCCTTTCCCAGACTCTGTGTGCTCTACACTGTTCCCTGGCTGTACAGCTGTGCAAGGGCTCCAGGACATGGCCAACACCTGCAGGAGAGACAGAAGGTCTCAGAAAAAAACCAAACCCAACCCCAATCTGTGTTCTTTGTCAGCTGGGACACAGGAGATACTGGACCGAGAGGGAATCAGGGTGCCTGAGGCTGCTTTCAAAGCAGACTTTCGTGATGTATCCAATATCAGCTTAATAATTTCAGAGACTCAAACAAAAAAAAAAATTCTTAATGAGAAGGGGATGGTGACAAAGAGAATCTGCTGGTTTGAGTGGGTTTGGGGGTGGGTTTTGTATGCTATTATTTTATATGAGAAAGGAGTTTCAAGCTTCCAGGAATGTTTTGCTTCTCCATTTTTATTCCCATGTGGATTTTAAACCTCAAATCAGATTAAAATAGTACCTTTCACATAAAAGAAGATCCTATCTGTTGCATGTGACTGCAAGCATAGGTTTAGGACAACATCTATTTCTGTGACTATGTAGCACTAAATATTCTGTGAAGTTTAACTAATCCTGTCCAGTTTGCTCTTTTCTTGTGTCATTTCTGAAACCATATGACCTTGATGGCCAGTACGACACTCCACAGCAGGCTGGAATCAAACTGCAGCCTGAGGAGTGCTGCATAAAGAGGAAGTCTTTTGGAGTTTTATTTCTTATGTAAATCAGAGCTGTTTGGGCACAATAGTCCCGAGACTTTAAGACACCCTGAGGTTTCTTCTAGGGCTGCCCTTGGACACCTGCCATCTGAGCAGAAGTCTGGTCTCTGATCTCAAAAGAATCCAAAATCTGTCTATTTGTTAGCTTGAAAACCAACCTGTCTAACCACCGTGGTCCATTACTGCGTGTCACATTTCCTATAGCCTGTTGCATTGAGATGTCATAGCTGTAATTCCTTTCTAGCATTATCTTTCTTGTTTTGAGATTCTTGTCTTCATTGATTTCTGTTTATTTAATAAAATTTCAGGAATTTATTTTTGGGTTTGTAGCATCTTTTCGTTTGGGAAATCCTTCAAATTGTAATTTAATGTGTTTTTGCTTTTTATCAGATCAAATAGGCAGCATTTTATCCAAAATAATACTGCCTAATTTGACTAATAGCATCTGCTGTGGTACTCTGAGGACTTACAATAGCTGCTAGTGCTTGCTGTAAGGATCACATTCTGCACACACTTGCATCCAGTTTGTGAAGATGTTCTTGATCCCCCTTGAAATGTTCATCTTCTGTTAAACTGCATCAGATCACTTCAAATGATCTGTGACAGTGATGAGATGTGCTATATTAGCAAAGAGACAATAAGTAATTTCAGTTAATATTAAGTTTTTCGTCATATAGATTGATTTGGAATAGGTTGGAATCTTTATTTCCAAGTAGCTTACAGTGTACAGTTTGCTGTAAAACTGTTCAATTCAAGCAAGATGCAATGTAAAAATGAATGTCATAAATAAAATATCAGCAGTGGGGAAAACCAGAAGAAAATTTCCATTCACTATCTACACAGCTGTCTCCTATGCAGAGAGAAAGGGGAGGAGAGACAGAACATGCAAGTCAAGTGCATTTTGAAATAAATATTTCTGTTCTGTTTACTGCAAATACCACTAATATTAGCTGAAAAATGCTGTAGTCTCTGTTTTATTTTATTTAATTTCATCTACCTGTGATTCTAAGAGATCTCTAAACTAGCTAATTGTTTCATTAGTGTAAATCTCAGCCTGTATTTTTAAATGCAAATATTTTCAGTTTCTGCTTAAATACCTCATACTTCAAGCAACAGATGCATTCAGGGTCACAATCCACTCAGAGTTATTCAGTAAACACAAAAGAAATGATATGTTCATCCTGAGACTTTTGCTGTCACATTATGTGTTGATTTTTATTCAGAATGACACTTGAAGTATTCTTACAGCCCCTTTAAGAGGTAGGTGTTCTCACCAGAAACCTTCTTTGTGGTATGCACAAAGCCACCAGCTGTGCTTGAAAGGGGATGTCACCGTGCTTTGGAGAGCCTCCACAACCATCAGGAGTCTTCAGGCTTTATCATTCCCATATTCTCAGCAAAGAAACAGGATATGTATCTACAGAGATTACCTGCTCAAGTGCTCTTCCTGTCACAAGCTGTAAAACCAGTTTGAATATATTTCTCCAGCAGTCAATATTTTTGCTAAGGGATCAGGAGGTAAGTGCATGCTCAGTGTGATATACATGTATATGGGTATTAACCCATGTGTTCCTATTTGGAGGAAACTGGAATATTTGAATTTCCAAGATTTCTGCCATGCATGGTAAGAGTCTATAACAATTTCCAATGTCTGAGCTATCCTTGGTCATTTGCATCTCTCTGTCATGTAGGGAAGTCAGGATCATCTCATTTTGTTTTTTCATGTTGATTTTCACCTTCTCAGAAATAAAGGCCATGACATGCTTGCTTTCTTCTTAAAAAACACCAAACAAACAAACCCCCCAACTTATCAAACAAAACCTCCCTGAACTAACGGAAACAACTTTATCTGATGTGACATAAACAACTTCACTTTGTCAAGTCTGAGTTAAGGTACCTTTTAACCAAAGGCTTCTTTATCACCCTCTGAGCACAAGTCCACAAACCATACTATTTTACAGATGATGTGTCTGGAGAAAATGAGACAGGTGTCTGGAACCATTTCTTCCTAGCAAACACAGAAAACAACATTAACATTCTATTTAGTGCACACATTATTCCACGTAATCAACAAGATGATTTAAATGTTGGCTCTCAAAAGCAAAAGGCTGGATAGAGAAATAGATTTACATTGACAAGATAATGTTTTGGCCTTTATTTGTGTGAAAAGACTCTAAAACACTTTGCAGCTCTTTTGAAAAAATATTGGATTTTTCCCATTCATTCTCCCAAAGGATCCTTAGATAAGTAGTCATAAGTTCTTTTCATGCATGTATAATCAAAGAATTAGCATAATCTATCTCTAAGAATTCTATTAAAAGTGGCTTCCTGATGGTGGAATTCATTCTT
This sequence comes from Orthonyx spaldingii, assembly GCA_013397795.1. Classification (NCBI taxonomy): domain Eukaryota; kingdom Metazoa; phylum Chordata; class Aves; order Passeriformes; family Orthonychidae; genus Orthonyx; species Orthonyx spaldingii. Next base: position 176,411 of record VZTJ01006603.1, read on the forward strand.
ACGGAAGGACAAGTTCAATCACAGCCTCCAAAACATTGCAATAAAATAAGATTATCGCTGCTTAGGTCGACGTTGATATTCTATAACCAACTTATGTAAACAGAATATTGTTGTGCATCAGAATACATCTGAAATGCATCTATACCATATGCCCATGTATGCCTTTATCATATGTGTTTTATATTACTGCATTAGAACAGAGAGAAAGGTAAAGTAGCAAAAAAAAAAAGCTAAGAACAAAAGGGCTAAAGATGTGAATCATGAAGGATCATGTTTCAGAGACAAATTTTCACACCTTCGGTAGAGCTGGGAGAGAAGCCAGTGGCTGAAAGCAGAACCCCTGCCCAGTGACCATAATTCAGCTCATGATGATTTCCATTACCCAGATCCCAAAGGGTTGTTAGCAAAATACCTTGATTATGTAGATAAAGCAAATAAAACAAATATTGTTGAAAGTAACTAAAAATAAAAATTTTGAAAGCATGATTTTTCTGGTCCCTATTAAGATTTTATACTCAGGACTTGTGATTTTCAGTCTGAAAATCCATATGATGGTGGAGACTGGCATCAAAGGACTTGAGGAAAAATGGTTAAAGAAAACAGGCCTGTTTTCAGTCAAATTGAATCAACTGACAGGGTCCTACTTCTTTAATGGATCAATTGTTATGGATCCGGAAGCTGGGAAAAAGAAAAACCACTGGTTTTTACAACACATGTTGACTTTGCGTCTTGTTTTAAATATTTATCTCCCTATTTTTACTACACAAATGGTGAGGAAAAATAGGGCATCGTATAACCTGAGATTTGTTAAACCTGCCACAATACACTGATACATATTTGTTACCTGTGCTAATAGGAAAATACAAGAGGAGAGAATAGGCTTTATTTCTAACCTTGTCATATATACACAAAACAATCTTCCAACATTTTGTTTTCAGGCCTTAAACCTTGTTTTCCCAATATATTGAAACTGAAATTCCAAATCAGCCAAAGCAATGTTTTCTTCAGCAATTTTTCTTTAACGATAAACTTTGAGAGGTTTGAACATTATATTCAAGTACAATGCTGATCTTGCCCTCTGGAGTTATTAATAACAGGAAAATGTTCTTTTATGTGGCTTTTCTGCGCAGATTTCTGCCTTCTGCTGAAGGTACTTTTTATATAATGAGCTCAAACTCAATCAGGATCCTGTGAACAGTCCAAGGAACATTTTATTTGATATGTTGACATTTCATATTTTCTTTATTACCCTTTGTGAAATCTCTTTATCACAACAGTGAAATCTCTTTTGAATGTTAAAGGGTTCTATTTTCTTTCAACATTTTTTATGTTGAAGAGGTAGTGTCTTCTGTTTCTAGGCAGGCTACTTATTTTTTGAGATGGCATGACATGAACCATTAATTATATCTATATTTACTGCACTCTGGAATGGTCTCCAAAACCTTTGTGCAGCTCTGTGCTCATATGTCACCACAATATTAATCTTTCAAATAGATGACTCCCAACAGACATTTATCTAACCCATTTTTTAAAACCTCTTAGCTAAGCATATTCTACAAATTCCATCCCCATATTTTATCTGTCTTAGAGTAAGAAATTTTTTCTAATATGTATCGTGTTAAAATAGTGATCCAAATAAGGGGATTACTGGAAGGCTGGAGAGGGACTTTTCACAGGGGCATGTAGTGATAGGACAAGCAGGAATGGCTTTGAGTTGAAGGGGGGGAGGTTTAGATTGGATATTAGAAAGAAATTCTTTACTGTGAGGGTGGTGAGAAACTGATACAAGTTGCCCAAGAAGCTGTGAGTTTCCCATCCGTGGAAGTGTTCCAGGCTGAGTTGGATGGGCTTTTGAGCAGCCTGATCCAGTGGAAAGTGACTCTGTCCAGGGCAACAGGGTTAGAACAGGATGATTTTTAAGGTCCCTTCCAACCCAAACCATTCTGTGATTCTATAATTCTATGCAATATTTATTGTCCTCCTCTTCTGAATACATCGAATAATTTATCGCTGTCCTCCATATACTAGAAGATGGCTCATACTTTTGTTTCTTCAAGCCCCAAATTTCCTATAAACATCTTAATGAAAGTGAAGTATGTCATATGGATGAAAGGCAGAAAGAAAGCGAGCTCTGCTTGCTAAAACTTGGAGAAGGTTTTTGAAACAGGATGTTTTGATATGAAACACTGTAGATATGTGTGGACATGAAAATTCAAAGGTTAATAAGGGGAAATGGTTCTTTGTTTGACAAAGTAGAAACTAAGGAAAAAAATGGAGAAATTCACTTTATTCACAGTCACTCATCCAAGCTAAAGCCTGTGTCAGACTTCCAAATCTTCACTCATTTGAGGAGCCACATTTCTTATGTTCTGGTTATATTTTTGTGTATTCAGAAGTATAGAATAGAAATCTAGTGGGTTAGAACTGCTGAAAATGTTTGAGTGATTAAGAAAGAGAGAGAATATTGTGGCTGTCACAGGGGAAATCTTGTACAGGACATCAAGCTGAAATCTAAGTGGATCAAACTCTTTGAAAGAAACTGGTGAACTTCTCCAGAAAATAGGGCTTTAAATTATTAAAACCATCAAACTGTCACTCACTCGGGGACTTTTGTAAAAAGAAGTCTGTCCACCCAATCCCTGGAATACCCTGAGAACTTCTGTATTTGGTGAGGGTTTTTTTGTGGTTTTGGTTTGGTTGGTTGGTTTGTTTCGTTTGTTTTGTTTTGAGTAGGGAAATTTAAAATAGCAAATACCTAGAGGTTTTATGAGATCTTTTTCTAATGAAGAAGGGATAATGATTGGAGAATGGAAAGTTTAGTACAGCCAGTAAAATGACAGGTTTTGCAAGCCTGAGACCATAAAGAAAGAACAATAAAAAGAGAAAAACAGTAAATTGCAAGACAGTGAACTTCAATCCAGTCAAAGAATTGGCAAATTAGGGCTTATGGGAGGCCAATGCACACAGAAAGTGTTAAAGAGAATTGGCAGTTCCTTGAAAGAGATACATTAAGGAGAATAATCAGGGTTGGGCAATGTGCTTAAGTTGCACAGAACTCAGAGAAGAAAAATCAAAGGAATGATCAGAGAATTTTAAAATAGCCTACAAGAGAGGATAAAAAAATGGGGTTTAACCTAAAAACAAGAGGGCTGAGCAAAACTGCAATGTTAAAAAGAAGTTGAGAGCTGCAATAAATGTCTTGGGAAAACAGTGGTATCCTTATCAATTTAACCTTTAAGAAACAAAAGGATAGATGCAGTCTGCCTTAGGCAAAGGAAGGTGGGTGGCTTCAGCTCTGCATCACTTTTCCCTTTCCTGGAAAAACAGGCCCAGGTTTGTTAAACTTCCCTCAAAAAACACCTCTCATTCCTTTTCTCCACTGAGGCTTCCCAGTACTGCAATTGGGGCCTCATAAATATTGAGTTGAGGGGAATAGTTACCCCTTTCCTTTCTTCACATGCAGCACAGCTGTCAATGCCACACCTACAGGCACTCAGCCCTTCTGCACCGGCAACTTCATTGGCTCACATCAAATTTACAATTTGGTGTTGTGCACGTTTTAACTTTGTGCCACTGGGAGGCCATCCTAATATTGCATCACTACGTACTTATTAATTGAAGTGCCACAGAGAGAAACAAACAGAGTACTGTACCTCCCAGTAAAATACTCTACAAGATTGGTTTTTCACCAATCACTTGTGCAAATACAATGATTTTGTCTAGAAAATTTTTCCCATTCTTTTTTATAGGAATGTAAAGGGAGAAAGTGCCAAACCCTTAAAAATTCAAGTTTATAAGTTATTTGCAATGCAAATTAAATAGACTATCTGCACGTCCTTTGTCTTCCTCCCACAACAACAAATTATAATGGTTTGATTTGACTTGTTTTGAAAACTCCATGCTGGCTGTTTTTTGCCATATTATTATTATTATAGTTTATGTAATAACGATGTGTTAAAGTCTCATTCCAACAGCCCAAGAGAGGCTGAACCACCTGAATTTCTCTGTGAGATCCTTCTTTCTTTTTAGAGATGATCAGATGTTTGTCTCCCCTCAGTTCTCACTACCACCCGTCCCTTATGAGGTGCCAAACACACCAACAAATGATGAGGCGACTTAGCCAGCTACTCCTGTAAGCACCACAGAGTGAATTGCAGATGAACTGCTGAGCTGTTTATTCCTTAAATAATCCTTAATGCTTTTCCTCTGTTTCTTCACTCTTTACTGAACCTCCTTCTGACTTTGGGTCATATGATACTTTTGTAATGAAGCCTTTCAGAGAAGGCAAAATCCACTGTAGTCTATTGTGTGTCACTAGATTTTTGCCAGGATTTTCTTTCCCATCTAGTAATGAACTTCTGTTTTCCTTGTTGTTTTGTTTTGGTTTGGTTTTTTTTTCCCCTGTTACTTCAGAAGCATTTATACAGATTTTTCTTTCCTTCACTAAGAATAGCTTAGTACATTTTTCTGGGTTTTTTTTCTCTCTTCTCACAATGTGTTATCCATTTATCTTCATTCTTAGTCACTTGTACAATTTTTTAATACTGTTACTTTCAAACCTTTTAAAAGCTCTCAATTCGATCACAACAACCATGCTTTGCTTCCTACCTATCCTTTGCAGTCAGGGAGTTTATTTCTATATATGTGATACAATCCCTATCAGATCACCTGCCTGCTTTGAATTGGACTGTGCTCCCCAGACATCCTACCTACCTCTTTGCATACCAAGCAAACAAGATCCTTCCTAGCTTGACTCTACAGACCCTTTTCACACATTCCTTAAAGTAGTGAATGATATTTTTCACAGCCATTTTCTCAAAAATTACCACTTGCCTTTGGAACTTTAGTCATTTCCTCCTAATTAGCTGAAAAGGAAGCTGAAACAGTCATTGCTCTAGTTGATTCTCTAGCTCCTGAGAGGGAAAAAAAAGAAAAGAAACAACACCAAAACCAGTATATTTCAACACTTGATGGATGATTATACTGCTGTAAATTTTTTCTAAGGAAAGCTGAAGTTCTCCATGACCATCAGAAATGGTCTTTTGGATCCTCTGCTTACTGTTCAAAAACCTGTTAGTTAAGCAGAGTGGAATACACCATCTCACACATTGTGCCAAAAGGCCTTTTATTCAAAAGGTCTTGCTTTTTATTCATGCTGTACAGACCTGAGTGTATATTTTTACTTGCATGAGTACATGGTTTGCTGTCTCAGTGACATTCAGCTTCATGGTGGTTTTTTGCACAACAATCCTCTCTGTAGCCTGAAAGAGTTGGCTCATAGTGTTTGCCAGAGCCCAGGTAAATGTTGAGATTATGGGGCTCTGTGTGATTTTGGGAGGAGACAGTGGCTGGGTACCAGCCTGGGAAAGAAGCAGTCTAGGGTCTCACCTCTGTCTAGAACTTGTGAATATTTTGCAGTAAAGAGTTACTGAAAATAAAACAAACCAATAAACCAGTGCTAATTATCTTCACAGTAATATGAGAACCCAGAATTTGTCCTATGGGTTAACATCCCCTGACAGGGTGTCTCAGCAATTCAGGGCTTGTTTTAACTACTCACTTATTATATCCTGAGAAAACCTGAATCATTCCTGGAACTGCAAAGGGATCTGATGTTCTCAAGAGCTACTGAGAATCCCACAGGTTACCTTAGACCAGATTTGTAGCCCCTAACTCTAAGATACATTCATTTTTCATTGGAGCTACCCCAGCGTTCACATTACATTCAATTTTGTCAAAGCTCTTAGCTGCCTGAGATATTGTTCTGAGCTTGTGTCAGTGCATGTGAGAGAAAGGAGGTGAAAAATGAGATGTTTTCATATTTTAGTGGAGTTGTTACTGATCTCTCAGGCTCTTCCACTTGTATCCAGTGCCAAGTATTCATCTGGGATGAAAGAGTTCTCTTAATTTCAGATCTAACATCTGCTCTTCCTTGACTGAGGACCTGCTCAGTGACTAGACCACAGTTTTGTTGTCTTGTGAAACAGCAGATGAGATAAGGCTGTCCTTTACTTACACTACAGGGAAGCTTTTTCACCCTACTCCTTGCAACAATTATATTTGGGACAGATTGGACTCATCTGTATTAAAAAGCAAAACCTTTTCCTTTTCCAAGTCAAAGAGTATGGAAATGACATTCATATTATTCACATGTTTTCAACAGTCTCATTGTTCCAGATATTGCCTCAGAAGATTAAAAAAACCCGGAATGCTGGTTTAAAGATTAAAGCAGGAAGCAATTTTAGAGTCCCTCTAAGGTCATGCTTTGAATTTTAATTCCTACAAAAGGAAAATTAATCAGACTTGGGACTTTTTACTCTTGTGACTGGAAGGGAACACATTTTAAAAGAATGAAGGTAAAGAATTTCTGAATAGCTATGATTCAGGCATGGTAAGGAAATGGCACTAATTTGATAGTATTTATGATGCTTCATATGACATTAGTAAATCTGGCTGAAGGTTTTTTATTTTTTGGCAGGAACAGTAATGGTTGTAAGCAATTCAGGTTTATAGTACAGCAATGTGTTTTAGGGAAATAGCAAAGAGACTGTAAATTGTTGTGTGCGAATGTTGGTGCATTTGGATTAGGAAGCATGAATTTGGCATTTTGGGCTTCATAGTGAGATGCCAAGTCATCCCTTTAAGCAATTGTTCCTATACTCCTCACTTTAGGTGGCTGACACAGCATCAGAATGGCCTAGGAACTGTCAGTTTTACAAAATGCTGCTCATTCATGTTCAGGACCCGTGCACCCCCAACTTTCAACATGGTCATGTAAAGGAAGGAATTTAGGGAAAAAAAAAACCACAAAAAAGGTGGAGAATTAATGGCAGAGACCATATTCAAATGAGTGAGAAGTGTTGTTTTGACGTCGAAAAAAATTTAATAATTTATTTCAGTGCAGAGGATGGTTAGAAGGAACTGGGTTACAGCCTGGGTCACAAATTAGTTCTGTGAAAGCAGGGAGTGGTCAGATGATTGTGGAGCAAATAGTAAGTTGTTCAAACTCAAGTTACAGGTAATGAAAAAGAGAAGAACAGATGTGACGAGGCCAGATGACTCTTTTACGACGCTGTTGAGTGGAGCAGCAGTGCTGTTTGCTCTACTTCCCAGAGCAGGAGCAGGGTCCTTGTGGAATTCTGTTCCACTCGCCATCGCTGCTTCTGGTTGTAACAGAGGACAACAGTGCCAGTGCTTGTAGATAGGATCATAGTCATGGAATGGTTTATGTTGGAAGGGATCTTAAAGATCAACAGTTTTGACCCTCCTGCCATGGGCAGGGACATCTTCCACTAGACCAGGTTGCTCAGAGCCCCAGCCAGCTTGGTCTTGAACACTTCCAGGAGTGGGGCATCCACATCTTCTCTGGGAAACCTGTTTCAGTAAAGAAGTAGTAAAGAATATCAGAGAACTTCCCATAGTAAAAAAATTTCTTCCTAACATCTAATCTAAAGCTTCATGTTAAAGCCATTCTCCCTCGTGCTATCACTGCATGCCCTTGTGAAAAGCCCCTCTTCATCATTGTTGCAGCTCCCTTTAGGTACTGGCCCTCTGCAATAAGGTCTCCCTGAAGTCTTCTCTTCTCCAGGCTGAGCAGCTGGGCTGTGGTTTCTTGCTGTGTGTATGAACAACTAGAGACTGAGCCAGAAGCAGGGAGCAGCCAAGCTCTGAGCTGTCCCTTAGCATTCAGTCCCTGCTGATGGCATCACCTGCAAGGCCAAACACCTGGGCTGCTTCTCCCTTTCTCCATGCCAGCTCTGCCTCTTTGGGCACCAGGGCCTTGCAGTGCCAAGTGATATCTGCCCTGTTGGATAACAGCCAGAAGGGGATGCTCTCCATTTGTCCCACCTCTATCCAAACCAAGCATTTCCAAAAGCATGTGACTATTTTCAGCACCTAACTGGAATTCCAGCTTAACACAACGTGAACAGGCCTTGTCCTCCAGGGTCCAATTTTCTTGAAAAATACAGGACAACTTAACTTTTCCTATTTTACTTGAACACGCAGTGCTCAGTAAACAAGGCATTCAAAATCATTTACAATAATTTTTGGAAATATATACTGTGGGCTTGTGAATTCTTAACCCACATTCTTAATTCTGGAAGGAATGTTTTATCTTCACAGTGATGGAGGTGCTGTCTTGTAGTTCTCTCTGTCACCATGTTAGTGTTGTTTAGCTGAATTATATTCAGTACAAACATGAATGACAGCCTTTAGCTATGTAAAAAAACCCCCCTGTCATCCAGAAAGAAAGTTCTCTTTGCTCTGAGCCAGATTTTAAAATTACTTACAGAGTGTATTTTCTGATTCATTTGAGTGGCTTCACAGTTATACCCTTGGTGAGACTTAATTTTCACAAAAATCTCCAAGAATAGTAAATTAGTCATTATCAAGACCTTTTCGTTAGACAGCTTACATATTATCAGCTCTTCTCTCTGCTCTGATGAGAGATAAATAGAAGTTTATTACACCAGGAATGAGAAAAGAATAGTTGTTTGGCACCTAAATTCCACTTAATTCCATAAATACTAAGCATCATTCATAACCTATTATTAGAAACCTGAGTTCGAGATTCAGGGCTATATGTTCAGCTCAAGTGATTTACAGTTTCCTTCCCACCTTTAGGCATGAGAGCAACTGTTAATTCTACCTAAATGAACAGTATTAAAACAAACCAAAACAAATCATATCAGAACAAAACGTGACTGTTCTTTCTCTATGAATTTTTGTAAATCAGGAAAAAATTTGCTAAAAGCACCAGAATTGCCATCATCTGAATTAGTCCACGTGTATTCCAGGTATTACCTTCCTGGAAATGGGTAATCAAGGTGGAAGAGTGTAACATTCAGCAGCACAGAACATGATATTCTTTAGTAAGACATTGATTTGTCAAGTTAATGTAAGAAGCTGAGAGAAATAAAACAATCTGCAAACAAATTTAATTCCTTTGAAATTAAATAATCTTACTTTTCCTCTTTAAAATAAAATAAAACACCAAGCAACCAGTTTTGAACAAGCTTAATGGATGTCTTAATTTTTATGATTTTTGAATATATTTTTAAAAATCAAGCCAAGCTGCATTTTAAAAATACATGCTATTTCAAAATAAAAAGTCAAATTATTTCCACCACAATATGATGAATTTCTTTTTTAAAAAAAAGAAATACCTTTTTTGACAAAAAAAATCTGTCCAATTTTAGTAGAATTCATATTTATTCGCTGGTATTCTAAAACTGCCTTTTTCAGCAAATACGCTATTCCTGACAAAAAAATCCAACAACCTCTATTTCTGTTCTGCTGCTTCATATTTCTGTCAAAATTAATGATCATATCCTACATTTTGGTGCTCTCCCTGGATTATGGGCCTTTCCTAATGAGCTGATCTGATTTATACTGGGTTAATGATCAACAGCTTGGGGCAGAACATACCAGAAATCCCTTGGGAGTTTGTAAATTGTCAGACAGATGAAGAAGACTGCTTATAGGTTGTGTTTATGACTCCTATATTATTTTTAGGAACTGTCACTGACAAACCCTCAAAGTCATTAGGTCTCTTCCATTTTTATCTTTACACAGAAATGTAATTAATTACTGATTTACAAATGTGTATCTGCGATAGCATCTCATATTAAAACATTGCTTGTGCATTTTCAGTACTCATCTCTTTGTACCCTTGTTATTCTTTATTTCAGCAAGAACTGGTTTCTCCTGAAGGGAATATCCTCTGTGTGAGCTAAAAAAAAGAGAAAAGCTGTTTCTTGTAGATTATGGGCCCATTTCATTAAAAAAAAAGTTGCATAAAAAAGCCACATGTTCCAAAACACTGATAAACTTTGGAAATAGAGAGAAGGATTAACCATCCAAATGTTCCTTTACATATTACATATTTCTTTGAATAACTTTTCCATATTATTATCAACTAAAAAACCAAACCAAACAAAACACCAGTACACAAAACCAAATCCCCCAAAATAACAAAGTAGGAATCTTAAATCCACCTTAATCCAGCAGTTTTAGCTTCATTCACTTCGTTTGATGATGTGAATGTGAATGAGACCCCTGAAGAGCTTGGCTGAGCAAGGCTTCCTCATTGAAGTTCCAAAGATTTTGGGCTTTTAAGGGATGGACATTCAAATACAGCAAAAGGTGGAGAACAGACATCCAACTCGATTTCCAGAAGTGGGAACTGGTGAGGTACTTCTGATCTCATAGGATGGGTTGAGATAAAGACCTCTGAGAACCTGATCCACACTGTAAACTTCTCTTTCAAAAATCAGATATATCTTCTTGCCATACTTTCAATGTTAAAAACTAGCAACAAAATTAAAAATAATTCTTCTAAACAAAAGTCAATTGAAAGTCTTCTGACAGATGCAGTTTCCATCTCATGGTTAGCAGAGTTGCTAACAGCAATTTCAGTGGATTCTGGAAAACACAGAGAGTATTTCAAAACCCATAGCCCAGTTAGTGCCCTCACCAGGCTATCCAAAAAAGAACACCTATGGATTGTACCTTCTCTTTGAATCAGATCTCAAATACCTGCTTATATTAGTCAAAAGAAGAAAATAATTTCAGACTAAGAAGTGAAAGTTTATTCTTCTCCTTTCAGGGGCAAGAAAAGACTATAGTAATCACACTCTGTTGATGTTCTCTAGGCACACAGAAAAAGAGAAGATTTGAAGCATCCAGTCTGTACTAAATAAGAAATGGCATTCAGCTACTGATAAGTGTTAATGTACCATTCATTGACTTGCCATTGCAAACATGCAGATGTAAATCAGACAATATGCACTGCGGATGAACATCGCCAGGGCTGGATTTTGTCTAAACTCTGTTGCTGACCCTCTGGATTTTCTGAGGGGTTTTGTGTATGTGTGTGTTTGTTTGTTTCATTTTGGGGTTGTTTCTGGTTTTGTTATGTTGTTGTCTTGGAAGGTTAGAGCTGTTTTTTCTAGTTCATTATTATTCGTCAGGTATGGCTCTTTAAAAGCAGTTGGCTACAGTAAGGACTGATATCCTCCTGGAGGGTATTTATTTTAAAGTGTTTGACAACTCTCAAAATAGACTGGCAGTAATTCAGTTCCAAAAGATTTATAACACCTTGAAATTCAGTTTAGTCAAGGAGGCTTCCAAACGCATGTTCATTAGAACTGCAGCAAGAGTACAGCTTATTAAATGAAGTAAACACAAGAGTTAATGAAGGCTCCCAAATGTTGGTGACATGTTCAAATCTTTATAGGAGCATCAAATTTTGAATCTTACTGGCAGACCAGCTTTGTACTTCTGAAGTTTAAACCATGACTAAAATAAAATTTTCATTATTTTGTAGACTGACAGAACTCTGCAAATAATTTCTGCTGATTAAGTCTATTTTCTCTGACACTTGTACCAGAAATCCTTTATGTACTCAAGAGGCTCTCAAAATGTTATTTCTAGTTGAAAACTGAGATTAAAAATGTCACTCAACAGCAGCAACAACAGAACTATTGCATTGTGTGGATGGTACAGATTATTGCTAATGCAATACAGCAGGCAAACTTTCACAGTATGATCAGTGCATTTTATGTGGTGGAAATGAAAAACAACACTGCTCTTGTTCAATAGCTATTCTTTTGGAAAGACTTGTCTGTTTATGGAGCGGAAAATTGCCAACTAGAAATACCAGTAACAGTGAGTAGATGACTTTTAAAGTTTTATTCCACACATTTTTACAGACTCATCAGGCTCAAAAGTGTCCTTTTACACAGAAGAGAAACATAATTATCTTCACTGCTGAAATTACTGCTCTTTACTGAACAGCAATGGAGCAAGAATGGTCATCGGTCACTCAGTGGCAACTTGACAACTGGACAACACAAATGTCACTTTCCGGCCCTTCCATCAAGAAGATCAAGATGGTTCATGATCTTTTTGTCTGTGTATGTTTTTCCCAGTGACAGCAATGATTAGAGAGAGAGTCACGTTTCTAAGGTTGATTGGACGTGATTGTACTGCCAGTACAATATAATAGACCCTACATATGTACAGCAAACCTGAAACTAATGTTGTGCAGGACTGTCTTTTCTCACCAAACTCAGTGTATGGAAAAAGGGGAGAAATAAAGGAGACAGATCAAAAACCACAATGCACAAAAGGTTGATTTCAATACTCACTCTAGACCTCACTCAAAAAAATATTTCAAAGTCACTATGAGATAATGAATATTTTTACCCATTTTGTTGACCTTGTGCTAGTTTGTACAGCTGCTGAAAATCCTTCAAAAAGTAACTCAAAGTGTGTTTTAGACATGATTATGCTCTCTGATGCTTGAACACACAGGAATGGTCCTCATGTTTTCAGATGATGAGGTGCAATTTTGTTGCTAGTACTTTTTTTTGTTGAAGCACAGAAAGCTCCTCACTGAGAGCCCAAGTATTAACATCCCAGAAGAGGAGCCTCTGGGGCCAAGAAGTTCTTTCTCTACAGTGACAATGGGCCATTTTGATCCATAGTAGGATTCAACTCACAAAATGTTTTAGTCCTTTGAATTCGTCCCTGTCTAAACAGCTGGTGTTACTCTGGATGTTCTAAAGTGTCTGAGACACGGACAGGGCTCACAGCTGTGGTGCCAAATGCACAGGACCCCAGTGCCTTTCTGGGGATGTGGTAGGAAACCAAATGGGATAACACAGGGCTTCTCAAATGAAGGCAGAATCTAGTATTTTAGTTCCGAAGTCACTCTTTGGCTTTCTACATCTGAAGTATTCATCTTGAACTCTTCTTTCATTCCCGTTTCATCCATTTACAGGTATGCATTTAGATGTATCAACTTTAGTACAGCTAAAGGTCCAGGGCATTCTAGCGTGCCAGATATAATCAGTCAGAGTTGTTAATATTCAAAATCTTTGGATGCTGTGCTAGTCTGTAACTTCTTTTGGGATCTTTAAGCCTCTTTTTTCTTCTCAGTAAGCATTCACCCCAGAGGAAACTGTGGAGAAGGTTACTTAGTTCTGCTCAAAACAGTTTAACTTGATTTCTTAAGCCTTCAGCTCAGATGCAATTTGTGTTCCACCAGAGGTAAACAGCACTGTCTTAGCTCAGCTGGTTAGAGCATGACGCTAATGATGCCAATAGTGCAGGTTCAATCCCAGTATGGGTCATTTGCTTAAAAGTTAGTCTTGATGATCCTGGTGGGTCCCTTCCAACTCAGAATGATCTGTGATTCTCTCTCTTCCTATGTGAAAATGCCAAAGGGACATTATTCTATCTCCCAGTTGAAGAGGAATTATGTCCCTCTCATTATATCATTGTCATTGTGGTTCCTTTGCTCTTTGAATTTGCTTTTAATATGTGAACTTTCCATATTTCTTATCTTTTAATTCTTCATTATATTCTGGTTCTAGTTGCTTGTGATTAACATCAAAAGAAGACAAGATGATAGAGAATGTCTAAGTGAGTGTAACAGAATTCTAAACTCTAGCAAAGTGCTGACTCCAGTTACTTTTTAATGAATAAAAAAATTAAATATAATTTTTTCTTTCTGCATATTTAACCTTTAAAATTCAAAATGCTTTGTAAAGGAAAAGAATAATAATCCATAAACTACCAGAAACAGCCAGTTTCAAATACGTGTCACAGCCTTACATCAAATGGGTTTTTTGTCTGATTGGTTGCACTCTCTGAAACCTTCCTACACTCCCCACAAAGACCAAAATCACACAGGCTGCAAACAGTATGGATTAACACTATCAGTAAAACAGTGTGGAAAATGCCTTTACTGATGTCAGCTAAATGGCTGCATCCTGTGAATAAAACCACTCCTTCCTTACAGTGGCAGGAAAATAAGATTGGATCCTCAAACATCTCAGAAAGAAACTTTCTGTCGGTTTGCAGAAGGCCCAGGAGAGTTGTGTCTCCATAGTACTACAAATGTTTTCTGTGGAATTTAAGCCATTCCTCCCTTGCCTCATGGCTCTCTCATACTTGCTCACATACGCCCCAGTCCCAGGATAGCAGATCCCAGGCTCTAGAGAGAAAAGATTTTGCATTCAGGCAAAATGAGAATGTCCTTGTCTTGTTCCTAACAAATCTGCAAGCCACTAATGGCCTTGCAGCCTGGCAGTCACAGAGCCCGACCCTTGCAGGATGCTTGCGACAGAGCATGTGGACACCAGCAAAGGAAAGAGCTTGTGAAGGCACCACAGAGGTTGGATGAGGTACTGACACGACTGAGGGCTTTTTCCATCGTGGACAGGGAATATGAAAGTCAACCCCTTGCAGACTAAATAATAAAAATAAAATCAAATCATTGGCACAGAAGAAAACTTGGAAAACAAAATTTCAGATTGAGCTTTCAAGAAAAGCAGAATTTGGTCTTTTGGGATATTTTTAATTTATGTACTTGCTTTAAAAAGCACATAGCCTGTAAAGGTGTTAATATAACACATTCTGTCTCATGAGATTTATTTAAGTGAAAATGTCATGCTGGTTCCATTCAAAATAAGATTCAATTATAACTTTTTTTTTTTTTTTAAATTTGTTAGATGACTTTGATGTTGTCTCAACTACAGGCCTCTTAAAACATGTTGTTAGATTTCTGTATTTTTGATTGCCACAGGCCATTAGGCCCTATGCATGTGTGCAAACCTACTTCCTTATCATTGTACTGAGAAAAAATGTGTGCAGTAAAGCTAAAGAGAGAATCCAACCAGGGCCCAGGGATGATTTGAATTTTAAAATGAAGAGTTTTTGTGCTCTGGCCAAAAAGGAAGAGCAAGATTATGATCATGAAAAAAAAACCTGGGGTGTTTCCTTCTCATACCTGACCCACCAGAAACCCAAAAGAAATAAGTTTTTTTTTCCCCTGAGTAATTTATACTATTTAGGTAGCAGAAGCAGGGAGCTGATGAACATTGACAGCTGATAGCTCAGACTTTGGGCATTCAGTGAGAAATCTCTGCATTCAGGAATAGTCACCTTTCATTTCCCACACAATTAATGGAAAGAAGATGGCAATTCATCCATCATAGAATATAATTCTGGGTGTGCCTATTTTAAGCTGAAAATACATCAAAAGTTTTTGTTACCTTGCTGTGGCTGGCGTGGACTTTGTGATAAATCATAGGAGAGAAAGGACTTTGCAGATTCGCTGTGCCTTCTGTTTTGCTTTAATTTTATCTCATATGCTTAGGCTGTAAAAGCAAACTGAAGGTGTTTGCTCCCTATCATGGTCAGTGGAAAAGAGAGATGAACCCGAATATTCTTCTTGTACAAGAGACTTTATGTTTGGTATTGTGAACCAACTGGGAAAGCAGAACAGTATGAGCTTCCCTTACTATTTGTCTGCTCTTTTTAGATCCATCAAAGAGATGATAATAATTTTTTAACAACAAGGAGAAAAACTTTTACCTGTGATTTCAGAAGGAGATATTGTGAAAAAGGAATGAAGAAAAAAATATAATAAACCAAACACAAAAAGGCTCAAAATATCCACAAATCCATCACCTTTCCTCATCAGGAGATCAAGAGGCTCCTACCTTTTGTCCTGTGTGTGTCTGATCAATGTCCCACTTTCCTGCAATGTAAGATGCAGACAAGAGTGGGGGTTTTTTCTGTACAAAATGAACTTGTACAGGTGAATAACTTTAGTCCACAGGTCTGGGTGAGACCATCAAGGACCTTGACACTCATGCACACAGCTACAAGTCACCTAAGTTCCTTGTGATTCCGGTTACAGGAAATTTTTTCTAACCTCAAGATGAGAACAGTGTTTAACCAGGAACGTGTGAGTGGCAGCGCTAAGGGGACATTGGAAAGCTTCTGGCTGTCACTGGTGCACCAAAATATTCTGCCCAGGGGACTTTTTCCAGTGGAAGCTAATCTCTGACATTTCAGAAGAAAACCAATTTTCTCTGTCTCCCAAAAGCAAGGTTAGACAAAAAAAAGCAAGAAAATAATATTTCTTTCCACTGCCTACAGGCAACAGTAGAGCTGGGAAGTGTTCAGTGAACTAATTAAATACTGCTATGAACAGAGCATAACAAACTCACCATGTTTTGTCTCCTTTCATCCCCCTTTTAGGAAGCCAAACAAATTATCTTATCCTGATAATGTATGGTTTAATTTCAAGCTCCTATCTCATCCTTTTCCTATCTTACAATCTCCCCTTGAGCAAATCACATTCCAAGTTTCCGTGATTTAATCTATTCTAGTGAAATAATTCAAGTTCATAATCTCCATGACTATCTGAGAACTTCTTACAGAAGTTCTTACTTCTGTAAGAGCTTTCCTTGCTGTTAGAGTCCTTCTAATTTTCAGTTTAGAAAGTTTTATTCCTAGAACACAGTTCTCTGACTTTAGTGCTTCCTACTGTTATCCCCTAGATTTAAGCGCCTCACTCTCAGGGATCATTTTTTCAGGTTCCCCAAACTGTTCTCTTTTAATCCATTCAAAAAGATTCCTAATTTCCATAACTATTTATACTTGTTCAATTTGTTATTCTCTTTTTTATTATAGTTGAGAAAACGTGTAGCTTTAAAAGTGACAGATAAGCTTTAAACAACCCTACCTTATGGAATGAATTGAACCCTGGGTGAGACACATGATGCCAGAATAAATGAAATTGTTGATAGGTGCACGCAGATTTAAACTTCAAGACATTATGGTCTGTGCTCTCTGTAAACTCTTACAAAAAATTATTTCAGCAAGACTCATCTGAAGATTTTCTGCTAGGAAAGAGATTCTAGAGAGACAGAAATATTGATGGATTCTAACAGCAAATCCTGGTGACATCCCATGGGGATGTGGCTGTGCCAGGTGTCAGCCAGGCTTCAGACACCCTCTCACTTGGCCCCTGTGGATTAGAATATAAGAGCTGAAGCTGCTGACATTTATCACTTTTGGTTACTTTTGCCATTAAGCTGCTTCTTCTTTTGTTAGCCCCTTCAAAAAAAGAGGGAATCAGCTACAGCAGTTGTAGCTGCCCATGTGCATCTTTAGATTTGAAGCTTTTGAATATGTCCTACAGTTTCCAGCCCAACATGTTTGCTGTTTTGAGACAGCTTAGCTGAAAGGAATGTTAAGAGCTGATGCTTTGACACCTTGTTGCAACAGATTGCAAAGATAGCTGCTGTCAGCTAAACAGGGAAATTATTCCAATTTAATATTTGAGAGGAAAGTTTGGCAATACAAATGCAAATTATTCTTTTCAACAGGAATATATGGAGAGACAATGTCAGATCTCTTACTAACTCCGCACATAAAAATTCCAGAAGTTTATTTGCCACAGAAATCCACTACTGATGTCAAAATGCTGCATGTTGTAGTGTCCCTGTTCACTCTGTGCTGGGTAATACAGGTAATACAGTCAGGAGCACATGCCCAGTGTATCTTCAGGAGAGGAGCTCTCCACAAGCACTCTTTTGCTGTGTTTTGAAATTGTCTTCTCCATTTTGTGTACCTTTGCCTTTCCCCCCCAAAATTTAATAGATGGTTTCTAGTGACACCAAGCATTTATAGAAGGTTTGTCAAACACTTCTGTTTCACCAGAAAAACTTTCTGCTCCCTATCCCATTCACAGGCCAGTGGTGGCAAAAATACTTCCAGAGAAGAGAGGTTAAAGGTGAACAGGTTTTCTATTTAGGTCAAAGCAAAAAAATAAATCTCCAAGACAGTGCTAGTACTTCCTACAATCAGGATCTTGTGCTTTTCTCCTGGCTGCTAATGGCCACGTTTGACAAAGAGGATGGTGCATGGCAGTGAGAAAGGCATTTTAAGGAAAAATGCACAACTCCTTACTTTTGCCCTTGAGTTGCTGAGGACAGTGCAGCTGAAGAAAATACTTCTAAAACTCTCCAATTCACATTCCAGTTTCTCTGTCTACGTAATGAAATTGGTGCATATGGTAGCAATAAGGTGCACCTTTGCTGCTCAGGAAGGTAGTCTGACCCATCTTTGCTCAAGAAAGTTAAAGTTTCTCCTAAAGAAACCTATTGTAATAGCAACACCCTTGCACAGTGGTTTCACACAGTTTTTACCAAATTGTTCCTTCTCCCACAGGTTATTATTCGGTTCCACCTGTGCAGAATAGAAAATGCTGCTCTACCCATTCGTGAAGAAAAGGCCATGGGGTGGGTAGCACCTCCCTCTGAAGGTTGACAGCAAAGAAAGCCAGTTTCCTTTTGTTTCCAGAAATGCCACAAACCCAGAGGGTTACCATTCACATTGGAAGAGTGAGAATGAATAACTGAAATAAAAGAAACAAGGGAGGTTTCTCCAACAGAAACTGCAGGGGAATATCCTATGTGTCAAAAATTAGTTGAAATAAGGGTGATTGTCCACTTGCAGTGTAGCACCAATAATATGTAGCATTCCTGGAGCATCGTTCCTTGCAAATTACTGAGCAGAACCATTACGCAAGCAAGAGTTAAATTCTGCAGAAATGTGCATTTATGATCTGCTATATTTTCTATCCAGGCAAAGCTTTTTTTAATGAAAAAATCTGAATGTTGCAGGTGGTAGTTGGGGGCTGCTTCCTGTTGTCAAGAAATACATTTCTATTATGAACGCTCTCAGTGATTTTTTTTATATTAAATCAGACGAGGAAAGAAACATGGCATTTGATGAAAGGCTAAAAGCTGCTACTCCAAATAGCTCAATGGATTTGCCTGAATAAAAATAAAGTACAAAAAAAAAAAAAAAGCTCCATACTTAGCCCCACATTTGCACCATAAATGCTTTTTTACACCGTATCGTATGCTTTTTGCGTGCTTCATTGGAAAGGTGGTTGTGGTCTACTTAGTCATTGATCTTACTTTAACTGCTTCTTTGCATTATGGTGGATCTCTGCCCAGCAGCTACTCTAAAACACTACAAATCAAGCAGCAGTGTGATGTTTGTGTGCATTAAGACGGGTCATGCTCAATCTGGGATGCAATGGAGGGGTAACCAGTGATAAATGTGTAATGCAAAGCAGTCTGGCATTAATGGCAGGGGAGAGAAGGAGAGAAACAGGGAGCAGATTCCTATCACAGTGGGCTAGACCCATAATCCATGGTGCTGAATAATCTGTTGACTACTCTGTCTCATCTGAATGTAGGTAATTTTCTTAGATGACAGGGACATGAAGGGTTTTATAATTAGTTATGTGTCATGACTTAAATAGTCCCATTCTTCAGTTATGTGGCTAATGAAGTTAATTGCTGCCCTTCCATTGGTACCCAGTTGAGGGTGGCAGCAATGATTTCAGCCCAAGGCCTGATGCTGAGACCCTCACACTGAGGCTACCTGACTAATGTGGTCTTTACAGGAATGACAGGTTTTGCAAATAATGTGAAAGACATTGAAGGTGTCTCCTTTTCACAGTTTTTATCAATAATAAATGGTCAAACATTACAGCTGTACTCAGATTCCTATGAATAAATTGTCGAATAAGTGTGTCTCCACTGTCCTGATGGAAAGAATACTGAAAGGAGAGAGTTTTCAACTCATGACAGTAGTTCTTTAGATTGAGCACTTTTATTTTACACAGATACTCAAAATTACCTTTAGAAAACAAAACAAAACAACCAAACAAACAACTCTCTCCAGAAGCGTTGAAAAATTTGAGCAGTTTTTCACATGGAGAGAAGTCGTTTGGGAGCCATGTTACTGTTAATCCATTTTTAAGCAAGTTCAAAGATTAATTTTGTCATTGGGATTCCAGTGGAATTTATATTGTCATGTAAAATTTTATTTGGACTGTCTGCAGTGGATGCAGCTTTGGATCCACTCGTGTTCCTCCATATGCTTTTTTTTGTGAATCTTACATGGACACAGGTGGGAGACAGGCTTCCAGGGGCACAGAGAAGTAGCAAAGTTGTGACCTTGGTGTTTTTTGGTGGCTAACTCTTGGTGACCTCGGTTTTTTGGTGGCTAACACTTAGTGTCTCTGTGTGTTGGAAGTATCGGGCAATCACAGCTGCAGTGATCAGTGAGATTCCTGTGCTTTGCAACAGGCAGCATGGGCAGCTGGCCCTGCTCTGCAGGGAGGGACCTGGATTCAGACCCTTAGGAGTGTAGCAGAAAGTCGCTTCAGATTTTAAAAGAAAAACATTATAGGAAAAAGACTCTGTGACATAACAACACTGACTCTTAACATTGTTTTTCCCCATTCCTCCTGGGAAAGAAACACCTAAGTCCTTCAGATATTTTCAGAGGAACAATTGCTTTCTGAAGCCTGGAGAGAAAAAGAAATTAGATGCAAGACTTGTGGTGGCTGCCTAGGCCTAAGGAATATTTTTTTGCTATTTGTGTTACATTTTGCAGTGAATAGTACCCTTGTCTGATCCTCAGGTTCTCTACCAGTTTTTGCCATTGCCTAAATCACTGCCAGCAAATCCTTGTAGGAATGTTTCACCCTCAGATCATATTGCAAGGTGAAATTCCTTTATGTTTCTGAAGGACTTCAAAATCCCCAAAATGAATGTTGCAGTGAAGCACAACATTGTCTTCTCATTGGGGCAAGGCAAAAATTGAGGTCATCTGCAGCTGTGGGAGAATCCCACAGCTTTGAAATGGAGAAGAAATACCAGCACCAAGGAAAGGGTACATGCTCAGGTCTGCAAAGCTGTCATTCAGCTCCTATGGTTCCTGACTTTTATTAAGTGGAACAAGTCCACATGATGAAATTCACTCTGGGCTGGCATCTTTCTGCATTCCCATTTATGTCCCAGATTTTATGTCAAGGTTTTGACATTGCAGTAGTTCCTTGTTGAAAAGGAGAGATGCTTGGAAATCCATGCCCTAAGAGTCTCTCCTTGGAAAGGAGAGATGCTTAGGACTGCTTGGAAACCAGTTGTGCAGCCTGCATAAATTAAGACAGTGCAGCATAAATTAAGACTTTGGACTCAGCTTTTTCCAGAAGATCTCAGATCTCTTTCAAAGATGTGGCCTGCATCCTCTGCAGTTATTTATCCTCATTCTTCAGCACTTTCACAGAGAGGTGACCTAATGGAATGACACTAGAAGTATAACCCATTATATCTGTATATATTAAATATAACTTGGAAACCCTCACTTGCCATTAAATGCTTCTGCAGCTTCTGGAAGTGTTCAGGCTCTCTGGTGGGAGCAGGTTGATCTGTTTCTACTGCTTTCATGTGAGGAGTATGAGCCCTCACATGAGTGCAAAAGGGAGCTCAGACTATCCAATTGCTCCTGCTGGGCCTGCCTGTCCTCCATCTCTGCACTGCTGTCCTAGCAGCACCAGTTAGCTGCAACTTTTTTTGACGAACTCATATGCAGAAAAGGAAAAAACCAAAAAAAACCAGTCTTGCTTATGGGAGTTCTTACGAGTAGTTCTGGAAAACATCAATTCAATTATGGCTCTGTGGTTTAGACTCAAGTTCCCCTTGCTGTATAATTGATGTAATTTTGCTTTAGGACTCTATTGTTAACTTTATGATTCACTTTAAGAGTCTGGGCTGCAATAGAAAATTTAATGATATACGCGTCATAAAATGCTTTAAACAGTGAGAAAAGAGAACACGTTATCTTTCTTAAACCATCTCTTTTTTAATCTAAAAGATCCCTATTTCTTATTTACACTAAAGTCCTTTTATAGTCCTCCAGCTGTGTCAACAAGACATGAATTGTGTATGAATTACATTTAAAACATTTTTAGTACAAATAAATACAAATACTCAAATTTTCCTCCTTCCCTGGGCTTTAAGTTAGAGAGATTCATGTTGTGATTGGTCTAATTTTTTGTTTATAGAGGGGAATAAAGATAGCTAGACCCTATAACTTATTTGCTTTTTAATCTAAAAAAGCTTGTCAGCACTCACAGTCATTAAAATATAGTACAGTGTGATATGCCCAGCACATTGCTAACTGATAAAATGTCAAATATTTATTTTCCATAAAAACAATGAGCACCATATGTTTCCATCTCATTGTCTGTATAACTGTGCTGAAAAAAAATAATATTTCCCTTCTGTTTGGGCATATAAGCATAAAGTTATAGTTCTCTAGTTAGAACTTCCAGACCCAGTCCCATCCAGAAGTGAACAGATACATAAAAATGAATGGGCTGTGTTACAAACCTCAGGCAGGGTTCCTCCATGTCAGAAAACAAAGGGAAAGCAGTTATATATTGATATAAATATTATCTCTCTGTTTCAGTAGTTTTCTAAATGTTGCACCTCCAGAACTCCTTGTCAGAGTGCAAGAGGGGCTATATATGAAATAGTGAGCTGGACTATTTACCATGTGTGTTTCTTACTTTGATGAAGGAACATGGACCCCTTAGAGAGGGTGCCTGTTACCTTACAAAACCAAAAAAATTGCATGGACTCTGGTAAGTCCTTCCACAGGTTCACCTTGTTCATTTCAGAGCTAAGAGGAAATGTCTGAGCTGCTGGTGAGGGCTGACATCATAGAGCTACTTCAGTGGACTCTAGACAGAAAATACTCTGTTAATTCAGACTCATTAGTGAAGATATGTAACAGAAAGTTAATTTTCCCCAATAATAATCAGTTCATTTTCCCAGAAATGGACTATTTACACGTGGTCCATTGCCAATCTATTGCACTGATACTTTTGGAGAAGTCCAAAAGATGAAGAGAAAGTTCTTGTATTAAAATTTCATGTGCTATGTTCAGTGGAGCTGAGGAAAGAAGCTGTAGGCAGCTGCAGTGTCCAAGATTATGAGAGAAAACCAAGAGGAGACACTAATTTCTTTGGATACTGACAAATCTAGGTGTTCCACTAAATGTAGAATTGGATATGGAGAGGGTTTTTTTTTTTTTTTAATAAGAGTAGTTTAACATTTTCATTATTAGTAGGAGTACTTTTAAGAATAGAGCAACTGCAGTTAGGAAATTTCCCAAGCACCTCTGCATATCTTAATCCTTCCCCATGTTTTTCTTTAGGCAGCTCCAGTGAAGACCTCACTGGGCCTTTAGAGAAGCACATGCAAGACACCATGGAGAAGAGTTATGAGCTCAGGATTGGATAGGGTGACTTTGAAGGTTGATACTCCAGTGACAGTTGTCAGAAAATTGATCTAAGCTTACACACAAGTTCTAGCATCACTGGAATCAGTGGCAGCTTGGAAGCACATGGTATCCAGAGAGCTGGCTCCATTCTCAGTAATGTACTGGGCACAGAGTGGTGCTTGGCCAGACTGTGACACACACACTGAGGCATTTTTTTGGGACAGGATTAAGGACAATGGTAAGTGGAAAAATTAATTGAAGCCTCTGTCAGTTGATTAAATATTAAATAGACCAAACACTTTGTTTATCTGTGTGTTCTAATTCCAAGGAATACTATTAAACAATTTTGGAATGAAGCATTGTTTTACTCACAGAGCACAATAATTTTGGAGTAAAGTAGCTGAATACACCCTACCATTTTGGATGACTGATCCTCGCTTTTGCTATTCTTTTCCTACTCAGTAAGTACTTATTGTATAGAATGTCTCTTCAGATGACTGGGAAAAAGGAAAACTATTGCATCTGTCTGTGTAAGCAGATTAGAGTTTCAATTAAACTTTTTAAGTGAAAAAAGCATTAAGCCATTAAGCCTTTATCTATTGTTTCCATTCTTAAGCACTATCCAAGTTATTTACATTCTTTAACTGTACTTTTTAGCAAAATTGTGCTTCTAGTCAAATAGGACTAATTCTTTTTGATAAGGAAGAATCCTTAATGATAATATAAAGTACAATCATATAGTCCTCAATGCAAATACAGTTTCTTAGGAAAATTTTTTGACAACCAGGTTTTATGTCCTGTTGGTGTAGTTGACATTTTAGAAGTGTTTCATAAAGCAAGATTTGCATGCAGTCAGTAATGGGCGTATTGCCACAACTATTTCCTCGTGTGCTAATTTCTAGACAAGTACTTGGGCATCTTTACAAAGCATGGTAAAATAAAAGACAAATTATATGATGAGGAATATAATGAGTTCTGGCTGCTAGGTGGCATTACGAAATAACAGTGAGTTGACTCCAGAAAACATACTAAATCTTGAAATGACCCAAACAACAAAGTTTACCTATTTTTGTTTCCAATAAGTCCTGTTGCCCTTTTAGCTATTTTCCTCAGTGTTATATTTACTGCCATTCTATTCTTGGACCAATGGAAAGTTATTTGCATTGCTTTAATTTCAGAAAAGCATTTATATATGCAAATTAAACAAGAAATTGTGTGAAAAGGAAGTTCAGGTCTCTTTCATATTCAAACAATAACATCTAAACATTAATCATCTCTCTGTGCTTTTATTACCAAACCCAATTACATGATACTGAATTAAGTAGGCCTGAAAACAAGCTTAGCTTTCAATGAATATAACACTAAGATGTTATCATTAGTATTTAAAATCATAGTATGGTAGATGTTGTACAGTTATATCTGATTTATCAAAAGTTTCCCTGTTCATGCAATAGAAAAATTATATGGGAGCAACACCATAAGGGCTGGCACATAGAATTGTCTTTTTTAAAAGCTGCTATTGAAAGTACCTGGGCTTTAATAAAACATACTGTTTTGGGTTTTTTTATACTAACAACTCAGGAAGTAGATGGGCAGCTCTGTTGTGACATTTTAAACTAATAAGAAAAAATATTAACAGTTTATTATGACTGGTCATTTAGTTTGGGAGCTGAGAAAAAGTGTCTCTTGGTTAGATTCAAATGACAAAAAACAGACAAATCCCAGAATTATATTGTGTGCATCATCTCTTGAGGGCCTCATCCCAAGGCCAATGAAGATAATGTATTTTTGCTAATTTTCATAGAAAACACATTATCAGATCTCATTCTACTTCCAAATAAACTCTCTTTCTAGTCTCCTCAAGGAGATTACTTTCATGTCACCATAAATGAGATTATATGATACTTCTTAAAACAGAATTAAACTGAGTGAATGAACCTTTAATTAAAAGTGTGATGTAAGAAATAGATACAGTTAGGTAAGAAGAAAACTTACCCCAAACTTTTCTCATCAGAATTCTTAGAATCAACTTTTCTTCCCACATCCAGTAAGTCAGAGTTATTTACAACATCCTGGACTAAGAGTTGCATATTCTGTGTCCTCTATGAATAACCCAAAACCATAAATATCACTGTATGTGCTGGAACTTATCAGTCCATATGAAATATGTCTCATGGCTCATTTCAGGGTCCAATTGATGTTTTCTTGGTAGGTTGAACATTTATGAGGTCTTTTCTTTCCCCCATGCTAAGTCTCTGGGGCCTAAAATCGATTCAAGTCTTCCCTCAGTTAAATCACTTAACAAGGGTCTGTGTTCAGCTGGGTGACCTATTTTCATAAAAGTCACAAGAATTTCTTTAGGATTTCTATGTCTCTATTAACATTATTGAAGTTGGCTAAGTAGCTCAAATGTCATTTGAGGATAACAGGGGTGCATTCACATATGCATAGACATTCCTAGTTAATTTTTTAGGAAAAAGCAGAACAAAACAGAATAAAAGTGATTTCGAAGTACTTAAAATTTAATAGAGAAGAGAAATTTTGTCTTGAATCAAATCATTCTTAGTGCTAAAGTTATGAGGTTGGATTTTGTTTTGGTTTGGGGTTTTTTTGTAGGATATTTTTCCTTCAAAAGTCTTCAGCTTCCACGCACAACTGACTTGCAGTCTGTAACATCATTCCTTGCTGCTTGGTTTAGCCTTAACATTAAGGAACTGTAAGCAAAGCTTTTGCACTTCTGCTCTGTCTATACACTTGTCGGTGTCCTGAAGGGTCAGTCTGACTCTTCAATAACTTTTCAACTCACTGATTTCACAGTTTCCACCAAATTTCAGTAGGTGACAGGTATCTCAGCACCCAGTTGTGGGCAGTACCCAATTGTGGTCCACATGACCCATCTACCATCTGGACATCTCCGTTCCAAAGTGTGGTATCAGCTTTGGAATAGTCATCTTTTTTTCCTTTAGCTTCATCGTTTTCATAAGTAAGCTGGAATAGATCCAACCATATCTATTCAAAGGATTTCCCCTATTTTTAGAACTTTTCAGAACTTCTTATGGTAACCTGGTACTTCCTGGTAACCCCTGGGCTTATAAATCCCAGCCTACCCACCATCCAGAGGAAATCAGGTAGGCAGCAAAATATCCATCTCAGTGATTTTACTCTATTATATTTGACTGCTCTGAAGACATGAGGTAGCAGAAGACATTGTACAATACTGAAGGAACAACTGAAACAGAACACATAGTTCAGCCTCTCCCTTTTTAATTTCATATCTGTGAGCAGTGGCTTTTGATTTCTGGGTCCGTGGTTTATTTCTCCTGATCTCATCTCATTGCTGTGTCCTATACCCTTGGCTCACTTGGGCTCTTCTAAACCTGACCAATTGCCAGATCATATCAGATTAAAGTCTTCACTGATTTCACACTCCAGCAAGAAAGCATTTAGAGTCTTTCATCCCTGGATGAAACCCAGTTTTATTTATAGGATTTGTTAGTGTGCAGCCATTAGAGCCAGCCAGAGAAAAGGCACTTAGTAAAATGCCTTTCTCAGCTGCATATATTTTCTATATTATTTAGGTGGTAAGGAGTAAGAAAAATGCCCACACAGATGAAAAAGGAACCAACTTCTGCTATTGTATCCTAACAAATGAAGACTCCGAAGTCCTACAGGACAGATACAAAATTCAGTTCTACAGCAAGATTTGGCATGATATAAAACAGGTGTAGACTCTAAGACTAGTTCAGGAGAAAATAGGGTGACACGCTATTGTGTTCACATAATTTTGGCCAACCTGTTTACTTTCAATGGTTGTGAAGAGTTCCATTTTGTCTTCTACACCTCTATCTTGAGAAGTGACCTTGGCACCAGAATCAGGCCAAAAATGGCCTTGATGGGTTCATCACCACACCTGGACATGGGTGGCAAGGAAGGCAGCAGCTGCTGTGAGAACAGTAAATGCTCACGTAGGACTGTGATCGTGTTTCTCAAGAAATATCAGAAAAAGCCGTACCAGTGTGACACTGACCTGGAGCTCTCAATCCAGAGAGCCAGTAAATAACAAGTACAATGTCTGCAGTGACAGGGCACTCCAGGAGAATGAGATAACAGTTCCCTTGAACTGTTTCTGGTTAACAAAACTGTTTCTAAGTTAATAAAAAGCTAATGGCAACATGAGGAACATATCACACCCACCTACTCGGCACAAGTTTCCAAGATTCAGTCATAGCATCTGACCTCTCTCAAAAATCTAAAGTCAGTGAAGAGACAGCAGCATTTATCCTGCAGCCAACAGCTAAAATGGGTTAGATGTGCCCTAAGAATGCTAATTTCTTCTATTGACTCTAAAGTGGTCCCTGTGTGATGAGCTCAGATGGACCTGCATAGCAAACACCAGCAATCAGGTAAAACGAACCTGACATCAAACTTCTCACTGCAAGAATCTACTATAATCACAGATGATACTTTCTGTAATTACAAAAATCCCTGGAGCTTTTTGGGCAGCATCTTAGGTGCACATCAAAAGGAGGAACAAAGTTGCAGCTGGAGAGGGGTCTTGTACTAATAGCCCACATTAGCGCCCTATGATTATCATTTGTCAAGATAATCAACTTTTTGCTGAGGCAATCTATCAGCTGAACTGCTACATTGTCATGTAGAACTTATGACATAAAGTAAAGCAAGCATCACTCACATAAGGCTGAATTAGAGAAAGCATATTCTCATTTTCGTGTCTGCAAACAACAACAAAAAAATACCCAGGGTATTTATGGTTTGTTTTCCAAAGATTCTTCCTTCCTTCTGAACAGATTTATGATAAGTAGAGGTAGACTCCATATGGCAGGTGTTCTTCTGTAACAATACAGTGAGCTCCTTTTTGAAGGGTCCAAAGGTCAAACCTTGCCTCTGCTTTATGCAATGCTTTGGTTTTGTTTTCTTTGACTCTTGTATGCTTTGTTCCACATAAAATATTTTCTGACATGGAGGAGGTCTCTGGCACTTTACATTTGCAACAAATCAACCTCATGTGGTCACTTGGCTGTCACCTTATGTAAGGGTTTCTCTTCAAGCTGGCTGCCTGAGGCACTGGAGTGTAGGGGAATATAGAACTGGTGATCTTCTGCAAGTGTTCTGATCTATGAGAAAGAAAGACAGAATTATTTCACCTATAAAGAGTGGTGTTAAATAAACTAAGATACAGAGATCTGGAATTTGTCTTTAGGAAGAACCAATAGAAGAAAGAAGCATGTAAATACTTTGGAAAGCACTAAAAAATTTAAAGTTGTTATCTGAGATATGGAAATAATGCCTTTTGGAGTAATTCAAGTAATTCAGTCCATGATGTACTCGAAGTGATGGCTAAGAGGTGACCTGAACACTACACAAGTACCTCAGAGTGAAGAGATTTCTGGTGCTGCACAACTCTGGCATTCAAAAACGGCAAGAGGAAATCCCAAGGCTGGAAGCCAAAGTGAGATAAAATGAGGCAAGAAATCAGGCATCCAGGGGTTTTTTTTGTGTGCATATGTGTTTAGTTGATTGGGTTTTTTAATTAACCTTTGGAAATATTTGTTTAGGAAAGGGGTGAGCTCTCTATCATTCTGCATTTCTTTAAATCAGGATTGGAAATCTGCCTACAAGAAAGACCAAATTGTAACACAACTTGAAAGACATGCTATTTAAAGAACTTCTTGTGTCTGTATTATACAGAAAGCTAGACTAAAATATGTTAGTGAGAATGGGTACAAAAAAGTGCCCTGCAACACCAAAAAAACCTTATAGTTTTTAACTTGCTTGTCAATGAGATGATACAACTGTTTGAACTGCAATGTTGGATCCCACTCAGCATGGGCTTGGGAGGGACAGGTACTAGTGTTTGATGAGGTTATTTCCAGTGCTGTGTTCTTATGAATATATCATCAGGTTTGAGAAGTAAAATATTCATGAAACTGGAAACATTTTTTGTCTCTTAGATCTTTCAAAGACTGTTAGCAAACACTCATAAACAAGATAAGCAGATGTTGAAAAGCAAATGGGATTTTCCATCCATCCTTATCCTTGATCATAACCTGGTTCCCAAAATCCAGTTAAATATTTCAAAAGAGCTGGTTTTGCTCTCACTCCCATCTTCTGAAGCTGGGAAACTCAAGCTTTTTTGAGGTTTCCTGCAAGTGTTTTATAATGCTGGAGGACTTTACATCACTTATGATTTTGGTGGAGGGTTACAACTGCTCTGTGAATGATTCCTGTTAATCCACTTCCCCATTCATTCTCCCAGAGATATTTTGCAAGGAAGCAGTACATAGTAAAGGTACAAGGTAATCACATCCAGAATTATCACTTGCATGTGCTCATCCTCTAACAGCAGCTTTAAGGATGTTTCCCACTGTTTTTGCAGTATAGAAAATATGCACCTGAGTTGGGAGAGTTCATTGGAAGCCTCTTGTCACAACTGTTAACACGGCTACAGAATAAACTTGCTAAAAGACCAAAAATAAAGGCAAGAACTCCTTGTCAAGTTTTTTACTCATTGCAGGTAAAATGGTCAGACTTTGAGCAGTGCTCAAACTTAAGCTGGTTTTGTCATCTGGAGTCTGACCACAGAGTTCTTGAGCAGAGCTGTGGAGCAGCACTGGAGTACTCTGGACCCATTTCACAGTTCCTGCTTTTGCCATGACCTTTTGAAATATCTCATTATCCAGGTCTCCCTGTCTGTTAGTGGGAAGAATGTTCCTCCGTAAGAGAGGAATTATGAAATCAAATTAATTGAGGTGTGTGGAGTACTTGTGTATCAATATGTGCTGAATAGGCATCGTGTAGAAACTCTTAGTGCAACAGCTCTGACCGAGCTCTTTAAATTCCTTAAAATAAAAAGTTGATCCTCTTGCTCACTGCTGTGGATACCACCACAGTACCTTCTGATTTTTGACTATCGATATTAAGATCACAATAAAATGTATATGAGATGAAACACTGAAGAATGTTTTTTGGTAGCTCAGATGAATTACATCCATCTGGACCAGTATTGGCCAAAGGTATCCAGGGAAACAGACTACCCCAGTCCCAAAAAATTGCTTCCTGAGACAAACTGAACATTCAAGAACATTCAGTTCAAAAATTCAATTTGTTCTGACACTAATTTTTATTTAGATGACTCTGACAGTTATCCTCACTCAGTATTAACCTGTTAAGCTTTTCTTGATTTGAGTACAGAAGATTAAACTGGACAGGATGGATATCATTGTATCACAGACCAGGCTGAGCCAAATGCAAATTTTATACTGACATATTTATGTTGTTTAAAGCAGACAACAGGAAAAAAAACCTTAAAAGAAAGTAGGAAAATAAGCAATTGAGAGGGGATCATCCACTTTCTGAATCAGAATTTGCATTAACCTCACTCGTGATGATTTGGATTTCTTGAACTCTTTCTGGGACAGTTTCCTTGGTCTTGACCAGAAAATCATTAAAAGAACCCAGAAAAAAATGTTAAGCACTGGAAAAAAAAAGTTAAGCACACTTCTTTGCAATGGAAGGATTTTTCCAGTGTTTTCCAGTTTCAAATCTGGTTTAAGAATTACTCCCTTAAAAATACCCTCAGACCTTTTCCCCCTCAAGCCTCCTCTCCCCAATGTTTCATCATGGTGTTAAATTCTTTCCTCTGATCTGAGCACCTGACTCTACCTGACATTTAAGTGAGCTGTACGCCCACATCTGAAGGCAGACTTTGGCTCTTTGAATCCAGATTTGTCTTTGTTTTATTTACAGAGAACAGAGTGCAGGGAAAATAAAATAAATCAAAGGAATGGTTTATGGTATACTCTCATCTATTTTCTGCTAACAAAACTAATACTTTTTGTTTGACACAAGTAAAACTTACATAAAATGAAATTTACTTGCATAAAATAGTGCACACATATGTGCTTTAATGAGGATGATGATTTTTTGTTTGGTTGGTTGTTTTTTCCTATTTGTTTCATTTTGGAAACCATCTTAATTTTCTTCTTTTAAATAGTTAACAATTCCATTAAGTTTTGTGGTCAGTGTATTATGCTAAATTTCTTTAAAGGTGTTAGTTTAAATTGAGAGATTATCATGGATTTTATGGAGATTATATTTTACGCAGTGTAAAACAACTCTTAAATGAACCAGGTTATTTATAAGGTGCCTAACTGATGGATTCACAAGTGCACCTGGAAGGCTAATCTTTGTATTGTTTTTTCACTTAAAACTCCTGTTTTGTTGTTGTAATCTAATTTTTGGACTTGCATTCAGGTAACAATATACGAATCATTCTCACTGCAACAGTCTCCCACTAAGCTCACTGGATATAGAGAATTAATAATAGCATAGTTGGAACACTTACTTTCTGCATTTATTTCTGAAATATGTGGACCCATTGTCATCTATTTTCCTTGAAGAAGTCCCAACATTTCTTCTTATGACATAAATATTTATAATAGGTGCACTGAAATAGTCTCCAGAAAATACAAAGCCAGACGTTAATAGAAGAATTTTACATGGATGACAGAAAAATTTGCTCTTTTCTTTTAAGTGCGGAAGAATAACTTCTTATGTTTTATTCATAAATGAAATTTTTGAGAACTCCTTGTTTAACCCTTCTGCTGTTCCCAGACAAACTGTGGAACTGGGGGCCAATACCACAAACTGCTAAGCCCAGCCTGCAGGAAGCTGAGAGCTCTGACCTCTGGTTGACTTACTGGAAATAAGTTTTAGAAGTGGAAGGAGTTCATTTCTGCTCTCAGATGGATGCTCCAAGAGCCCTTTGAAATCACTGCAGTCAGGCAGACTCCAGACATTAGCACGGCATGAACTCCCTTCCTTCAAAAGATATTTTGCATAACATGAAATGAATCAAGAGACCAAAGACTGATGTCTAAGCAAAATGTGTACTTTGATGAAAGGAGCACTTGAGGAAGACTGTCTTGAGCTGCTAATTAAATAAGGTCCTCAATATTTTTGAACCTCAGTGCCATGAAAGGGAAGGATAGAAAGAAGTACAGCAAAGTCAGGGGATCAGCCCATGATGTGAAAGGTTGTAACTCAAAAACCCTTCTCTCCACAAAGAAAAAGCTGCACAAAACCACAGCACTCAGTCTCTCTCAGTTCAGTTAATGCCTCAGAGGCAGAGGGAAGAGTGCCTGTTTGCAAGCACAGGAATGAGCACTGCATCTTATTGCTAAGCTGTAGAAAAGCAGGGAAAGTTCTTCTTCTTCCCCCACCTGCAACCTGGGAGTAACAACTTCCCACATCTACTTCAACTTCCTACATCTACTTCATCATTATAACCCAAGAACAGTGGTCCAGAGGCCACTTCCTGCAGTCTGACAGCGAATAAAGCTATTGCCAGCAGAAAAAGCATGGTGCAAGTTGCAGGGAAGTCACATTACTTTCTGGTAACTGTGAAGGCAGCTGTGGGCATCCCTGCCATTATCTATTACTTTCTTTTTGGCTTGCACACCAGTCACCTGTGTTTTCCTGTGATTCATTTGTGACTGCTCTACTCCTGTTCCTGTGATTGGTTGTGAAATGCTTGTGAGAACAGCCATGGCTGAGTGCCTTCGTTTCTGAAAATTGCAACCAGAAAAATTGCATGAATGAACATATATTTTTTTTATATCTCTTGAATTTTTTTTGATCTCTTAACTCTGCAAGAGCTAAACCTCTCAATCACCACAAAATATCCACCCCCTTGCTGCTGGTTTGCTCTCTTGTACACTTTGCTGACACAGTGGTCCAGCCTGTCCTCTTTCAGGCAATGTTGTATTTGCACATTTTTAAAGTGTGCTGCTCATTGTGTTCATTTCAAGCTATGATGGTAAAGGAGTCAGGAAAACACATAACTGCCAAATGAAAACTTATTTTGTCTACATTCTAAGTATGTAAAGGTATTTTAACATCTGACAGATCTGTCATATGCAATCTTAGCCTTATTTATATAAAATATAAGTAAATATCAATGCATAAAATATGAATAAAATTATATATAAATTGTATATGATTGCATGCCAAGTATATGTGTGCATGTGTTTGTAGATATACACACAAATCCTTCTGTATATTTATATCTAGAGCATTTCCTTCTCATGGCCTGACTAGGTTTCCCTTTTGTTATAACAGTGCTGAATTCGAAAAGGCAGAACTTGTCCCTCTGAGAGGCAGAAGAGCCAACAAAACAAACAAGGAGCATTTTTGTACGAGGTCAAAAAAGCCAGTGAACAAGGCACTATAATTTCTGAGAAGGTAGTTTCTACTAAGGAAATTGTATCCTAAAGAGGAAAACCAACTAAGGAGGCTGTAGAGAACAAAAGGTTGTAAATTATAGAGCTCCAGTCCCTACCTAAATTCTGTGTCTCCTCCTGGGTAGCCTGGCCCAGTCTCAGGATCCAAAATGACAAAACCAAAGGGTTTAATTTTAGCTTAGGATTTAAATATCAAGACAGAAGCTCAGTTAACAACATATCACAGGTCTATAATCAAAGTAATCTTTGCAAAAATGCTGAATATCTATGGCAGCTCATCCACGTTGGCTTCAAAACATCCATCATCCATGCTGTTATTGTTTACCCTGGGCAAAAAATGACAGCAAAATAAAAGCAGGTAATTAACCTCTGCCATGAGGTTGGCTGCCTCTATGGCTTCCCCCTGGACTTGCACCATCCTCCTTCCCTGTCCCAATGAGGCAGAATTCCTCGAGGGGATGGGGATCTTGCCTCTGCTGATACAGTGATTCAACAGAATGGGCTGGCCACCTGTGCAGTGAAAATTTGGGAAAAAAAAAGACCATCAAACCTCAGTAGGAGGAGCAACCTTTAAAAATGGATGTTTTATCCTTGGCAATTCAGTTATCTGCTATGCTGGCACTCTGCATTGTCACCAGTTAGCAAACATGAATCCTCATATTCATGAACTTTTCTATGCAGAAAATCCCTTTTCCATCAGGTCTGTCCCCAGATCATGTTACTGGGCAGAGGAGGTGCTGTCACTATGCCTTGCAGCTTCTAAAGGTCAATGGGCTTGCAGCTCCTTTTGAGGTTCAGTGAACAGATGCTTTTTTGGGAAGTTGTGACTGAATCACTGCCTTCCTTTCAGCTGAGATGAGGGCTAAATGGAGGGAATCCAAATTACATGGAGAGCACTACATGAGAAAATAGCTGAACACAGAGTGGTCATTTCTCCTGGTGTTCAGCAAAATTTGACGAGCATCACAAAAGTGGTGTTGCTGAAAAGGGAAGCACTTGCATGTGGACTGCAGCCTTAGTGCTTCAAAGGAGTACAAGAAGTCCCTGATTAAAGCATGGGGAAAATTTACATTTAAAGATGATTTTGATAAACAGGGCTGA
The DNA here is from genome assembly GCA_013397795.1 of Orthonyx spaldingii. Classification (NCBI taxonomy): domain Eukaryota; kingdom Metazoa; phylum Chordata; class Aves; order Passeriformes; family Orthonychidae; genus Orthonyx; species Orthonyx spaldingii. The sequence continues at coordinate 210,730 of VZTJ01006603.1, forward strand.
ATCAAAAACAGCTTTTGCCTTATTGTAAGGACCATTACCTGTCTCTGCTTCTTTACTTCTAATACTTCAAGTTTCAGTTATCGTCTGTGCTTTTAGAGGCACTTAAAAATGCCCCTATCTCATTTCATACCAGTCTTTCATGTAGTTTGCTGTGAGTTTGGAGTTTGGCTATTAAAAAGCTAATTTGGGTATTTGGGATGATTTTGACATATAGAAGACAAATCTATTCACTAAGGAGCTCATAGTATAAGACCAGAACAGACTTGTTTTCTTGCAATCCTGAGAAGATGGAGCAGTCTTTTTACCCCAGGAGAAAAAATAGGAGATTCCAAATCTACTGGGAAAAATTACCAGGCTGGTATGGGTGTGCAGCTCAACAGCAGATGGTGGTGAAGTGGGCTTCAGCCTGTTGATTACCCTGGTCAGCTACCATAGAGCTCCTGATATTCAGTTAAAATTGTCCTCCATAAAAAAAGAAAGATAAAAAGGTTATAGTCCTTTTGCATCACTCCTGGTTTTCTCTGCATACTCAAGAGAAAATTTTCTAGCATGTATTCCTGAGCCTATAAACTAAATTTAAATTACAACTTTCCCAACAGAACTTCCACAGTTTATTTCCACTGGACACATGCCCATGCTATCCAACCACAACCACTCAGGTGCTAAATCACTGGCAGCTCAGCTTTCTCTGCAGCTCCTGAAGACATCTTTTCATTTGTTAGTTCTTGGCTTTCAATACTGCTGTGCTCAATTTCTTTTTTGTGCAAGCATCACTTATCTCCATCTGTTACCTACCTCCCCTCTCTTCACAGTAGGCTTGATAGACATTGTCCAAACATGTATGAATACCTTGATTTTGTCCTTTAGAGCTTCATCAAACAAAATGCCAAACAGTAATACAATCAGATTTTGGAGAATAACCAGTCTTTTCATCCATTTTAGAGTTGCTGCCTCCCATGCTTTGAGGTTTGATACAGAGCACATCAGCAGTGGGCAGAGATGAATAGCCTGACAAACATATTCCTCTGTATGGAAACATCTTTGGTGTGGAGGTTTCTTTCTTGAAGGACACCAAAATTCCAAAACAATACCAAAGGCAGGGTTTTGCTAATGTTGCAGCATTGTCATCTTTGAAGTCAAATCAGCAGCCACACGTTGTAGATATGAAGGAAAACCCTCTGTTCAAATGCCAAGCTCAGCAAGAGTTTAGAGACACAGACTGTAGTTTCCAAGGTGGCTCTGAGTCAGGGTAGTAAGGTTTAAGCTGACATATCTTGGGAAAACTTAGGTTCAGAGCTGGCATACAGAGCAGCAGAGGATCTAGTGCTCTCTAACACCAAGGTACAGTTCACACTCACATTTACCTTTGCTCCTGGTGAACAGGGGACTCTACATCTGTGTACCTCTGGCAATGAGATTCTGGTAGGAGTATGACAATTATTTGATGGTGGAATTATGCATCTGTATGTTTAACCTGCTTATTACTCAGGTCTCCTTATCTCTCTTCATCTTGGACAGGGACTTCAGGAAGGTTTCTGCATTCTCAACAAATTGGCAGCATATCCCTGGCCCACCTTGTTCCTTTGCAGGTCTCATTAGCCTTTGGAAACAGCTCGCTCTCAATTTGCTTTTCTTCAGTGCAATCAGTGCAGCCAGATGGAAACAGCTTTCAAATTTACCTTTTCAAATCTCAGTTTCATATTTTTTCCTTTGATGTTTCTTGTCAGCTTTTCCAGTTGTCCTTGCCTCTCTCACCTCACCACAGCTTCCCCACTCCAGGCTGTGCTTTCCTCAGGCTTATGAGTCCCTGAGCATTTTAACTGGCAAAGGCATTTCAGTCACTGGGTGGCTGTCACTGGAGCTCTAATTCACACCGCTGCCAACAACAGTGTGTGTCATCCTCAGTGCTGTGTCAGAGTTGGACAAGCACTGGAAAAAACCCACAGAAATGTTCTGACAAAGAAGCCTTGGAGACTGTAGGAAGTTATAGTTGCTTCAATACTCAAGCAAGTCTGAGGAACGTGCAATGAGCAGTATCCACAGAGAAAGAACTGGGAGAGCCTGGACTTTAGAGCTGCAAACTCCTGCAATGTTCAAGGAGATCTGAAAGTCTAAGGAGGCCTCCAGGTGTGGCCAAATTTGGCAACAGATCATGGTTCAGGCTCTTTGCTTTCTCACTGTTTTTGGAATGCACTGGTTAGAGGAATAGTCCTCAAAGGAGCAGCTCTTTTTGTTACTTCTTTACTAAATTGGATTCAGACTCAGAGGATTCCACATAGACACTTGAAGGAAATCATTACTGCAATGTTTGTAGCTCATCAGTGCAGGAAGAAAATAGATGGTTCTTCAATCTGCTTATAAGACGTCAGGCAAGGGATTCTGTTACCCTCTGTCTTATTTACATTTGCTGACTAGAGGATTGCATAAAATATCTGTAAGACTGTTTCCCAGATATATATATTTATATAATATACTTGTTAAGGAGAGTGCTTCTACAACCTGGTATGTGATTCTTGCTTTATCCTCTCTTTTTCTGCACACTCAGCTAACACATTTCATGTTAAAAGGAAGCTCTCCAGGACTCAGCAAGGCAAGCAAGATGTCTCCATAATATTACCTAAATCAAGCTCACAGCATGTTCTGGGACAACTAAATAAATTATTAAGCTTGCTGTTACAAATCAGTTCACGTACATTAAAAGCTGCTCCAGAACCAGTTGCATAGTCTAACAAATATGTTAATACATAAGTAGTCCAAGTAAAACAAAGCAAATCCTTATTAAAAATAAAAGAATCTGAATCTTAATATACAGAAGTGGCTTAACCCTCTTCCACAACAGCACAAAATTAAAATCTTCCAAAATTTTCTGATCTTTCACTTATAAATACCTCATATCACCAGGCAGAATGTGAGAACTTGCTGAAACAGGCTCCCGTGATGCTGAACTCACCATAGTAAAGTGCTGAAAGCACAAACGTGAGAAAATTGTCATTTATCAAACTCAATATTTCCTCTCTTGCATGGTCTTAGTGGCAGAATGTTTCCCCCTCTCTTAGACATGTCATTTTGTGCTACAACCTCCACAGCAAAAAGTACATTTGGAACACAAATCTGCATTGTCTAAATGAAGACATGGAGAAGGGAAGCTATTTTACCCTTGCCTCCCTGCTCAGACTTTTCTCCCCATGCTGAGTACGGTCTCTGGAATTTGAAACTGGGACTGAACATGTGGGCTGGGAATGGGAATATCTTTTTTTTTAATTATTATTGTTTCCAGTTCTTTATTATTGCTTAGATCTAACTGGTTTTCCACTGAGGCAGTAGCAGTAGTGCCAGCAGAGTTTTCAGATACTTCCAATCACTTTTTTTTTTTGTTTCTGTGAACAGTTTCTCCCTGTGAAGGCCCTATTAACAAAAGTGTGCTATCATTTGATAAAGCAACTTTCTGGAAAACTTAACACTCTCCAGAATGTTTGCTAGAGTTTGGGTATGAATGGGATCTCCATAGCTGGCAGATATTGAAGAGACTCAGTTGAAATCTTTGAAACTTGATGACATGAGGCACTAATTGATTTGCAAAATAGACTTCTAATATTTTTTGACCTTCTTCACTGCCAAGTGTTCCTTGAGGGAAATCCTAGGTTTGCTAAACATATCCTGGTGCAGATGATAGAAATCTTTATGTTCTCCAGGGATTTTTTTTCATCAAAGAAAATATTTGGATTTCAAGTTTTTGCCTTTGTAGCTTAATAAAAGGTAAAGGTTTTAACTTTCCCAGGTTTCATCCACCTCCCCCTAACCTTAGAAGAAATCATATGAAATGGCAAAAAAAACCCCAAACAATTAAAAATGTTGCTGTGGGAGAGGAAGTGATTCCTAAACTTTAAATAGAAGGGGATAGAAAGGACAAGAAGGAAAAACTGTGACCTTTCCTAGATATGATTTCTTTTATATATGTTAAATGTATTGAAAATGTAATGTGAAACCCAAGGATCTGAAACAAACTGTGGCCCAAAGTGATACACTGCATACAGAAGGAAATCTCTACCCTTTATAATCCAGTATCAGGTAACCAGTATGAGAATATTTCATACTGCCACTTAGGGGATAGACATTCTTGACTGTGTTAAAATAATTGCTGAGTTTTTTCCTGCTGGCTCCTTTCAGTTCCCCTAAAGTAATTTCTGCTCAAACACACCTGAGGCAGAGATTATACAGTAAACTTTTTCCTTCTAAAGTCTGACACTGTAAATAACATAGTCCACTCTAATTAGCTTTTGTAAACATGCATCCAGCAGGCAAGGAAGCAAAAGAAATAACCAGTGAGCAATGCAGCTATCCACGGCTTCAGGCACAACATTTGGAATTATTTGCCCGGATGATGGCACTACAATGATCTTGCACAGGATAAACTGCATTTACCCCTTTCCCCAGTACTGTAAGTGAATGACAAATCCTCCAGGTGACTCACTGGCAGCAGGATGCACACTCTCACCAAGTCTGCTTTTGGATAGAGAGACGCAGAGTGTGCACTTTCCAGCATGACATATCAAGCCATGAAAATATTTCCAAGCAAATATTTGGATTTCTAGGTCGGTGATCAGGCCAGTGTTTCTCAGGCAGAAACAAGCTTCCTCTGCCCATTTTTCCCCCTAGGAATTTTAGTCTTACACATTGGCCCAAAAGTGCTTTTATATCAGTCCTCTTAGTTTTAGCTTTCCCAGTGAGGTAGCTGATCCTCAAACTGGGGCTTCAAACAGGGACAACTCTCTTGCCCAAGTCTTTGAGTATTTGATCTTGAGAGGAAACACGGGAGTTACCTCTTCATTTATTAGCTCATAAACTCATTTCCACAATGGAAAATCTTCTAGAATTATTTTAGACCCCATAAGCAATGACAAATAAACTCTTCCAGTATCAAACTACTTCTAAAAGGAACACCCTCCGGTTTGGGGAGATATCTGAAGGTCTGATGGAACATTCCCTTCTAAAGCTAACTCCATTTTTATAAACAAAGTTAAATAGGTTTTTTACAGCTTCAAAGGTCTAAATGGTCTCTTGATTTCACAGCATTTAGCATTCTCCAAGGCAGAACTGCTGCCCAAAGCACCTCATTGCAGGACAAACATCCTGGGCAAAGGCCAAAAAGGACTTGCATTTTGTCCTTGGTTTGGTGACATTGGAAATTCTCCATATAGCCAAGATTGTTAGAGCCCATCCCAAACAAACTGAACTAAGGGAAAGATAGGGCACAAAATTCAGGAGGTCAGTGAAAGAGTAGATATGTGTAGGAAGGAAACACATTCATTTTGCATGAGTTTAAAGGAAAAAAAAGCATAGTAATTGCTGTTTGGGTCTTTATTGGAGATTTTCCCTTTTTATAGCACAGAAAAAGGAAAAAATCTCAGCTCGTTCATTGATAAAACTGTTTTTATTTCCAAAAGGAGATCCTTGAACCTAGTTTTCTAGTAACTGGAAATAACTGTCTTTTCTTAATTTTCAGATACGTGAATAATTTAGTAAGGTTCTTATTCCAGTTTCTAAGGTAACTGCACTTCCATTTCCCCTATGATATCCCAGCTTGTCAGCTCTCTTCAGGCAGGATCCCTTAGTGTCACCTCTCTTAATTGGCCCTTAACTAAACCCCCTCCAACTCTTTGCAAGTCTTGCTCTGAGCAGCTGCTCTGACACTTTTCTCCAGCCTCTTCAGCTGTCCCAAGCTTATGAGCTATTTACCAGGAGTAAAATAATTTAATAGGAAATATGCCTCAAAACAACAGCCACCCAATGCACCTACTTGGTGATCACCTGTCTTCCAACACTTTTAGGGCTCTGAAACACTTGTCCTTGTTAGTCACAATAAGATTTAGAAGACATATCTGTCCCCAGTCAGGACTGTTATTTTTATAAATGGTTGAAACTTCTTTTGGTTTGCCTTTGGGCCTTAGCAGTTTGTGTGGTAGCCCCCTCGGAGAATGAGCTCCAAATAGCTTCCACTGGAAGCTGTTGCAAAGTTTGAAACAGTATTAATTACCTCCCTACATCCTTTTCATCTTGAAGGAATCATCTCATGGCTTATTTATCTGGGAACACAGCTACTGACAAAAACTTGGGTTTCGTTAGGAAACATTTCTAACATTTATAAAGTTAATGCAATCTTCTTTAAATACTCCATAGCTTGAAAGCATCTGTCACAAGTCTTTTTTGGCTCCCTTCATCTTTTTAACATCAACAGAGTCTGCCACACCCCCAAAGCCATCTGTGTATCTCATGCAAAACTTCTGCAAGGGCTTTTGTTTCTCTTGACCACCTACATCCCACAAATCGAAAACATCACTTTTATTTTTCTCTCTTAAATCCCCACAGCGTCACCCCCAGTGTGTGGGAAGAAAGTCAACAAGCCCATTTGGTCACAGCCTGCAGAGCAGGGGTGCCCTCCCAGCACCTCTGAGCATGGAAATGGGGGAGGGTGAGTAGCTCAAAGGCATCGTGGCCTTGCATTAAAAGAAGTGTATGAACAGGCAGGCAGGAGAAGGGGGCTCATGCCACTGTCCAGGACTAGAGTCACGACCAAATCCCTCAGGATGCCATTCCATTTTGCTCTTGTGGTATTCTGGCAATAAACTGAAGTAACCCCTCAAAAACTAAAAGCTATCATCGAAAATTAAATCTATCTTCTCCTTCAGATAGTAGTTTACTTTCTCTCTACTCGAGGTATGATCAAGAATGATTCATTTGTTTTTGCTGAATCTCAGCTTTATTCTACTGCACTGTTTTAAATTCAGAATAAAATTCTGTTCTGCATTGTCACTCAGAACTTGAACCAAAACTTTATCTGAGATTTTTAAAGGTTGAAAATCCAGTTTCATTACAAACTCCTGTGGATTATTTCTGTATTTCAAGGACACACTCAGCAGCAAATCTATAATTCTATAATGCATGAAAACCTCTGTTCCTGGGAAGAGCCCATAAAAATTTGCACAAGCATGAAATTTAGTGACAGAGAGAACTAAAACTATATTTGGCCCCCTGGTTCAAAGCCTGAAGTCAGTCAGGCCTTTCCCACTAACTTAAATAGCTCTTTTTGCTGCAATTTTTAAATGAGGTTGAGGCAAAGAAAAAAAAAATGGGTTTTTTAGCCAGGTTTTTGTCAGTTTCATCATTATTGACTCCAGATTTCAAATGGAGGGATTATAGTCAGGAAGAGAAGAGGAGACCTGCAATTATTTTAAAAATTGGTATGACTGTCATCAAGACATTTATTCTCTGGTTCTTTGAGGTGAGAGAGTAAGACAAGGTTTAGGAGTGACTAGAACGAAGACAAAACGACCCTCCAGTTTTTCTGTTTGTGCTCAGGCTGCGAAGCCTTGCAGCACCACTGCTGCTCCAGAGCTGGTCCTCCCTGGATCATGGCAGCTGCTCAGCAGAGAAGCAGCCACTAGAGAGCATGATGAGACCAACTAACCTCCCGGGGAGTGATCTAGAGCAGGGCTGGAACCAGGTCTGCTGAGGCAGAAAGCTGGTGCTCTGAAGCATCTTCATGGCTGAGCCCTGCAAGCAAAGACAAAAAGCCAACACAACTGCAAATCTTCAAAGGAAAAATAAAAGAGCATTGGCCTGAAGCTCAGTGTATTAAATGAAAGCAAACATGAAACTGTCTTGTGTTCTGTGACTTTCGTATGAAAATTATATATAAGAGTCTGCATTATGCATGTATTTTGGCTCAATGGAAAGTCTTTAGCATGGACTACATATAAATATTTATGTGTTGCTGGTAAACCTCTGACAACCATTGCTTTATGGTTATTTCTTCTGTGTAAAGCAGCCTCTCTCCCAGAGAGATCATCTTTTACCTTACAGGATTTAGCTGTCATTAAAAGAAAGAGATTAAAGAAAAGGCTACAAGAAAAAGAGATATAAATGGAAAAAGTAAGACAAGTTTAGTCTATCTGGAGAACAAAAGCAAAGCTAAATAATGAGTAAGTTATATAAAAAAAAATTTAAATCATTCTACAGATGTTTACAATGGTAAAAGGAGAAGAGGGAGGTCTTTGGAAAGGCATGAAGAGCTCTCCAGTTTTTATCTTTAGCTATGTGATCATCTATCAATCAATACTGGGAAATTTTCTGAAGTGAGTTGGGGTTTGCAATTTGCTTCCTACTGGGGAAGTGATTCCTACTGTGGAACAGGAGAAATTGTACATTTGGCTCATTATTCAAGGATGGAACAGAGTAGGAAGAGAGAGAAATTTCCTTCACACTGTGAGAAGAGCTGTCTTTTCCAGCAGTGAGGATACAGACTGCATGATGCTGATATGCTGAGGTTTTCCATGGGCTAGAAACTTGGCAGCTTTTATTCAGGGAAAAAATAACTTCAAGGATGGCTGTGTTCTGAGCTTGGCACCAGGGAACACCCACCAGTAGGCAACAGAACGGCCCCAAATCTGTGTCTCATCAGAGCTGGTGCCTCCACAGTGTGTCAGTATTTCATGGCACTGTTCCAACAAACAGCCTCAAGTAGAAAATGAAGTTTTCAAATTCAGAAATAAACAAAAAAAAACCTCAACCCAAAACACCAACCCGTGCCTTTCCCACACCGCCCCACTAGAAATGGGCAAAACTGAAACCACGTTAAAATCCGTAGTTCATGGTAGAGAAAAGGGTGGATTTCCACAGGAGAACAAACTATTGGTCTGTTCAAACTGGGTAGTAGACACCTTTTGCCTTCTTGTAAAAAAACAGTGGGGTATATTTCAGTAATCTTGCCTAGTCACTACTTTTTTCTCTGAATTCTCATCTGTTCCAAATACCCATGTACTCTTTCTGTAAATTACTACTTTTAAAACCTGTTTTCTCTTTTTTATAATACCTTCTACTTCATTCCACAAGTTGGGACCAGGATACCCAGGTATGCTTTGTAAACTTTGTTATTTCCTTGACATGGCTCAGCTTCTCCACTGAAGGAGCTTTTAGGTTATTGCCTAAATCACCAAGGCTCTCCAGCATGCAGTCTAAAGAAAGAGAAATCAACTGGTTTGAGTGTATTTGTATTGAATGAAAAAGGTTGGAATTTTATTTACTTAAAGAATATTGAGACAGAGGACAAGATTCTTATTGACAGGTACAATGAACTTTATTTTTGTTGACCACAATAAATTATAATCTAGTACAAAGCAGTTGTAACCATTAACCACACTGCCAAGGGCAGGACCTCCACAGGCAATTAAACAAAAGATAAAACTTAAGTAATCCCATGGCCTCATGCCACATGATGCTCTAGAAATCACTTCTAAAAATTTCACAAGGGATTGAATTTATAAAGTGATTTCTTAAAATATATATAGTGCGTTATCTCCTAAGCCAGGCAAATACTGCCAGGAAGAAGAAGGGAGACAACACTCTCTGAAACAAGGGAAGGATAAACCAGTGACTATCAGAAGTAGATGAGCATCCCTGGGAAGAAAAAAAATGTACTGAATTGCTGGTGCCATCCCACTTGCACATGGAATCATAAAATGGCTTGGGTTGTGAGAGACTTTGAAGATCATCTAGTTCCGAGCGCCCTGGTATGGGTGGCGATGTTGCTCAGAACCCCGTCCAACTTCACCTTGAATGCTTTCAGGGATGGAGCACCTACCACCTCCCGGGTCAACCTGTGCCAGTGTTTCTTCAGCCTCCTCATAACCAAATTTCTTCCTTACATGTAGTCTACATATACTCTATTTTAATTTAAAACCATTATCCCTTGTCCTGTCACCACAGCCCTGCTAAAAACTTTCTTCATGTAGTGAAAGGATGTTACAAGGTCTCCCTGGAGCCTTCTCTTCTCCAGGCAGAACAAACTCAGCTCTCTCAGCCTGTCTTCATAGGAGAGGTGATCCAGCCCTCTGACCATCTTTGGAGACTTCCTCTGAACATTGTCCATGTTCTTCCTGTGCTGAGGCTCCAGAGCTGGACACAGCACTGCAGGTGGGGTCTCACTAGAGCAGAGCAGAGCAGCGCAGAGGGGCAGAACCCCCTCCCTCCTCTGCTGCCCACGGGGCTTTGAATGCAGCCCAGGACACGTTTGGCTTTCTGGGATGTAAGTGCACATGGCTGGGTCATGTCCTGCCTCTCATCCACCAGCACCCTCAGGTCCTTCTCCTCAGAGCTCCTCTCAGGCCCTGTATCCTCTTCCTTTTTTGGCTAGAAACATTTCTTTTTCTCTGCATCCCTTGCCAAATTCAGCTCCAGCTGCACCTTGGCCTTCCTGACTCCAACCCTATACAACCAGGCAACATCCCTATATTCTTCCCAGGATACATGTCCCTTCTTCCACTGCCTGTGCATTTCCTTCTTGCCCTTTAGTTTGACCAGCAGGTCTCAACTCAGCCAGGATCTCTCACCTTCCTTGCCCTATTTCTTACAACATGCTCTTTTCTAACCAGCCTGCAGTTCTGGGGTTGGAGCTCACAGTGAGAGATGGCATTGTCCCACAGAGCTGGCTGCTGCTGCAGTGCCAGTAGATGTGAATGACACAGGCTGTAGGTGTTGTGGGCTTGCTCGTTGCATCAGTCAGCATCTGCTGTAAATCCCATGAACAGCGTTGCCATAGTGAGAGTGCAACGTGGTGCTTTGGATGGTGGAGATGACAGTCATCCTGAGTAGCAGGCTGGCACTGCCATACAAGGAGACAATGGATTAGAACCTCACTGACATGAACATTTAGGAGAGCCCAGATGTGTCATATGAAAACAGCAATTTGACCTTTGCTTATTGAAGTATGATTTGTAAGACAAGGAAGGGGGTGTCATTTCCTGCCTCCCCATCAGGGAGAGCCTTGGTGGACACACTGTGAGCCAGGTATTCCTAAGATACTAACCAGTAAGTTTGCAAGAGCCCCCCAGGGACCAGACAGGGAGGATATTGACCTTGTTCGCTCTCTTGGAATTATAGATACAACAAAGTTTGGTTTTGAATGCATTGGGTGTACTTCATGTTCACTTGACATTGGCAAACATAAACAAAACATGGGAAGAGACCTAAAAAAAAAAAAAAAGAAAAAAAAATCCTGACACCCCAAGAAATCTGCATTGGAGGCATGAAGAGGTGCAAAAAAAGCACCAGAATGCTTTATGAGGCATCCCATTTGGATTGGGTTCAACCCTGTGAAACCAAGTTTGAAGGAAAAGAGCAAGCAGTTACAGCTTTATAACTCCTTTATGCTTCCAATGGGAACACCACAATTACCACAACACTAATCTCCAGTAAAGAATGAAGGAGAGATGTGAGCTGCATGTTGTTTCCCGCTTCAGTTGTTCCCAGAGAGATCATCTTTTACCTTACAGGATTTAGCTGTCATTAAAAGAAAGAGATTAAAGAAAAGTAAAGAAAGTAAAGAAGCTTTACTCTGTAGAGGATTGCGTGTGTGAACCTGTGCTTGAAAGAGAGGATGAGACTGGAGAGTGCTCAAGAGGTTCTCCAACATGCAAAGGTGGGAGTATAAGTGTGTGTGAAAGTGTGTCTCGTTATGAGAGAGTGAGGAAGCTAGAAAAGCAGGAAAAGATCAGGAAAATATAAAGACATTCACAGCTACACATTTAAAAACTGCTACCCTTGCAAGATTGGTTCAATGTTGGAAAGACTCACTGAGTCCAACTGATTGCTGCCTTTTTCTACCAGCCATTCAGATACCATGGAATTGAAAATCTGAAAAAGCAACATTTGAGAAAGTGGATTTGTACAAAGTGATGCTGGAAAATTCTGTGAAGATTATTTGGTTGTTTTTTTGATAGAAAACATTGCCTACTCACTGACAATGTGAATTTTGGTATATTTGTCCTGTCTTCCTGAACTGACACATTTGACTCATCAGACTGAGCTGAAATATTCTGTGTCAACTCAGTACTACTCTGCAGCCCTCTGGACATCCACCTTCATGCAAGTTGAAGGTCACTGCCTCTCATCCTGGATTTGTACTGTAGGTCACAGTCTTGGCCTGAATGAAATTCAGAATACACTAATGTACACTGACCTGTTTTGTTGAAACCCTGGGGCAGTAAGATTATAGCATATCCTGGAACAGTTGTCCATCTGGAAAATCAAATACACAGGAGAGATTGGGGCCTGAAGCATTCAAACTGAAACTCCTGTGAGGCTCTCCAGCTGTCAAGGAAACTGATCAATGTGGGACCATGCTGAAACAACATGTTTTGACATTTCCAAAGCATATTTTAATGGCATGTTCTTTAATACACACACACACATGAATCTATTAATTACTGCTGGCTCAATTAAAGCTGAAAAGAAATGTGTAATAATTTAAATATATCTTTAATCCAATTCTACTTGTGTTGGATGACATTAAATGTGCTGTAATTGTATTGTCTACACTGTTTGTGTTTAACTTCTGATAATTTCCAGAAAGACCTGGATGATCCGAAAGAGTGGATTAACAGGAATATATGAAGTTCAACAAAGACAAATGCAAGGTCTTGCACCTGGGAAAATGTAATCCAGGTTTGCAATACGGGCTGGGATCTGCCTGGATGGGGAACAGCTTTGTGGAAAAGGACCTGGAGGTCCTGGTAGACAACAAGTTCAGTATGAGTGACCAGTGTGCAGCTGGGGCAGAGAAAGCCAGCAGGGTGCTGGGCTGCATCAACCAGGGCATCCCCAGCAGAGATTGGAAACCCATCATCCTACTCTACTCAGCCAACAGAATGGAATACTAGGACATGGAATGGCCTTAACATGCAATACTATGAATGCCAGGCCTGGAATAATGTGTTCAGGTTTGGTCCCTACTGTGCAAAAAGGATGTTGACTGGCTGGAGAGGCCACAAAAATGAGCAAAGGAGGGGAAATCCTGAAATATTGGAAAAGGCTGAGACAAATGGGCATGTTCAGCCACAAGAAAAGAAGCCCTGGGAGAGACATCCTCACCATATTCCACTATTTAAAGGAAGGCAACAAAGAAGATCAGACTCCTTTTTTACAAGGAGTCACATGTAAAAAATGAGGGGTGATGGGTACAAGTAACTCTTGGGGAGATTCTGATTGGATATTAAGATGAAAAATTTTTGCAATGAGAATAATCTCCCCAAGGAAGTGGTGGATCCCCTAACACTGGACACCTTTAGAATTCATCTGGACAGGGTGGTGGCCCATCTTGTTTAGACTGTGCTTTTGCCAGGAAAGGTTGGACCAGATGACCCTTGATGACCCTTCCAACATGGTATTCTCTGAACCTGTTATCATACAAAATGTGGCTGTCAAAAATATCAAATGAGTGCGTGCAGGAGTACTGGCAGCACTGCTGAGCATTATTTGTTGATCAGAGCAATTCAGGAGAAAACCTGTGCCTTCTGCTCACCCTCTGGGAAGGACTTTGCAGTAGAGTTGTACTTACAAAGAAGATGGAGAAGAAAATGGCATTAACTACAAACTAGGTTTGTTTCACTACCAGTTTTTCATTGCTATGAACCTTTCCAGCCAGGGAAAATCACAAGAGAAGTCTATAATCTTCCATAAATATTTAATTAATCTTTAATTAATGCTGAGTAGGTAGGCTCAGATGCTTCTGAGTAGTTTCTAAGCAAACTAGAATATTACAGTCTACTTGTTCAGAAGTCTCATGAAGATATATCATATTGATCTATCTAGATATTCATTAATTCAGCATGAATTCCTCCATCTTCCACCACTAGCATTGCTTCACTTCTTAATCCTGTTACATTGTGGTGTTTCAAATCTGGCAGTGTGATTAGGAAGTAGGAGTATATACACGTTGTAGCTGATATTTTCTTATACCTCTCCTTTCATTTAGTCTCTGCCTTAATTAAATTATAAACCTGACTCAAAAGCTTTTCCAAATATATCTTCTACAGAGGAATGTGGGTTGTTTCTGTGTGACAGTTTTACTGTTGCTTTTATTACAATTGTTCCAAGCAGAGATATCATCTGTGCAGATATTTTATCTTTTGTAAGGGACTTTGGCTCTGATTGTCCCATCAGTGAAAGTTCATGTGCAATGCAACTTAAGGTCCAATGAAAAGGTGATAATCAGCTAGGTTTCATCTCCATTGCGCCATGGTATGAAATAAATTTGCTAGTAACTGACTTTGGCTTATGAAACATGCTTGTTGCTAAGGAAAAACAAGATAATGGAATGATATCAAGTTCTGGCTTGGCCTGACCTCCATACATCTGTCACATCCCCTGGCTTCTCCTGGCAAACTGAGGCATCAGACTCCCTTTAGCAGACCTGGCTATATCAGAGCTTGCTGTTGGGGTTTCTATTGCAGTTAATGAAGATGGAGTCAACATTGTCAATAGAATTAATTAATCAATCCATCTGATCCTGTGTTAACATCTACTTGAAGATCAGATTAATGCATTTTTTTAGATGTGTTTTTTCTTTACTGAAAACAGGCTGTCCATTGATTTTAAAGGGTGATTAGAGTGAGGACCTGCTCAGAGGTTCATGCTGCGGTTTTTTGACAGATTTACAAGATAAATCCCACCTCAAATACAGGAGACTTCAAGCTCTGTGGCATAGCTAACAATGGAAGCCATTGAATAATAGTCAATGTCCCCTCACTCTCCTCCACATGTCCACTTTTATTACCAAACCACCAAAACACATTATTTCCTAACTGACCAATTTCTCAAACTTCAAGAATCAGTTGGCATGGTCCATTATTGGCCAGTTTAACTCTCCCCTCAGGGGTTTCTTTCTGGAAACAAAAATGATCTATCAAAAATGGAACAGAAATCAATAGCAAACACCATGGTTGCACTTAACCTTCTCTCTCAGCAATACACGCAGACATTCACAAATAAATATTCCCTCACTAATTCTCTTTGTAATGACAACAGCAACAACAAATCTAACACAAAGCACACCTCCTGCCTTTTTCAATAACACATCGAATCATCCAGTCTTACTGATATTTCAGTGATGTCAAGACAAAGTAGAATGTTTGTTTGATAACAAGAAAATTGAACCGCACATCAAACAGAATTATAATACTCTAATCCACACACTTTCTCTCATTGCAGTCAATACAGCACACACTGTGAACGTATTAAGAAAGCCAGATGCATTGATTATTGTCAGGCTGACAAAGAAACCTCTTACTGTTGACATTAAAGTAAATAACATATACTCTAAAATATATTGTAATTATTATGAAATTAATTTTGGACTTCCTGTTTCAAAATATTGCTAACTACATCTTATAATGTCCTACTTTGCATTGTTATTTAAGCAGTGACCAGAGGTGAAATATCAAGCTAAAGGATTTTGTGTAATGCACACATTTTATTTCCAAACTTAAAAGAGCAAACCTTCCACTTTGGTAAGCAAGTGGTAAACAACCACTTTTTATTTCACCTTTTGAAGTCAATTTATGATGATAGCAAAATGCAGTAGCACCTGGTAGATGCACACAGACATCACGATTATGCACTGGTGGAGACCAAGATTTATGAATCTTCCTAAAACTTTCTGCATTCTTATGGAGTTTAGATCAAGCCGTTGACTGAAATTCCCTGGGTGCCTCTTCTGTAAACATACTGCCCATGCTGGCACAGGACAAAAGAGAGTCAATCTTCATTTGCTGAGATGCACAAATACCTGTTAGATAGTCTTAAGTGATCAGATTATCTGTGGTTGTTGGCTGATTAGGGCAGGGAGGGAGAAAATGGGGAAGCAGTAGGGATCCATCATGATTTTCTCTCACTGTTGTTGGCCCCAAAGAAATTATGATACAATAATCATGAACTCATTGAATACCAGTTGAATACCAGGTTGAAAGGGAACCTCAACAAGTGACAGGACAAGAGGAAACAGCCTCAGCTTGTGCCAGGGGATATTAAGACTGGATGTTACGAACAATTCCTTCACAGAAAGAGTTGCCAAGCATTGGAACAGGCTGTCTAGGGAAGTGGTTTGGTCACCATTCTTGGAGGTGTTTAAAAGATGTGTAGATGTGGCACTTGGGGAAATGGTTTAGCAGTGGTTTGACAGTGCTGGGTTAATGGTTGGACTCGATGATCTTGCATGTCTTTTCCAATCTAAAAAATTCTGTAATTTAAAACAGAATGAAAAAAAAAAAAAAGATGGCAACACACTAATTTCTTATAGTTCTCTCCCAGAACTCTGGATCTACCTCCAGAAAAAATGTCGGTGAGTTTTTTTCCCAAACATTTGCCCACAGCCGTTGGATCACCAGTTTTAAAGGAAAGAAAATCAGAAAGGAAAAAGTAGCAATGTCAACATATCTCAGAACCTACTAGAAAGATGGAATAACATAATAATAACATCCCTTTCAGAAAGAATTAGATGATATGAAAATGGAGGATAGCATCTGGTAAAAATTTATTCCAATTTAACCTGAGTTCCTTGTTCTCATCTCCCATCAGATGCATATTACTGACTCCTTTGAAAAGAGTGGTTTCCAGGGAACAAGTTTCTGCAATGTGCTGTGACACACCTCTCATATCACAGAATTGCAGAATCACAGGATAGCTGAGGTTGAAAGGGGCCTCCAGAGGTCATCTGGTCCAATACCCCTGCTCAAGCATGGCCATCTAAGGCTGATTGTCCAGGACCATGTAGAGGGCTTTGGAATACCTCTAAGGATTGACAGTCTGAAACACCTCTGGGCAGTCTGTGCCAGTGCTCAGTCAGCCTCAAAATAAAAAGATGTGGTCAGAGAGAACCTTTTGTTTCATTTTCTGCCCATTTTGTGCCTCTGGTTCTGCCACTGGACATCACTGAAAATAGCCTGCCTCCATCTTCTTTATACCATCCCTTCAGATATGTATATAAATTCGTTGTATATTACCTACATTTGTGTTATCTTATGCATCATATTAAATACATTATATAGATTTATTGTGTATTTATGTTCCTTTGAGCCTTCTCTTCTAAGGGCTGAACCAGCCCAACTCTCCCAGGCTTTCCTCATTAGCGAGATGCTCCAGTCCCTCCATCATTTTCTCTGAAGACTGGACTCTCTTCACTGTGCTCATGTCCCTTCAAGAAGTACCCAGCACTCCAAGTGTCCCCTCACCAGTGCTGAGCAGAGAGGAAGCATCATCTCCCTTGACCTGCTGGCAATACTTTGCCTAAAGCTGCTGAGGATTCTATTAGTGCTGCAAGGACACGCTGCTGGCTCTTGCTACCCTTGGTGTCCACCAAAATCCCCAGGTTCTTTTCTGCAAAGCTGCTTTATAGCTGGGCAATCCCCAGCACATGCTGGTGCACGAGGTTCCTCCCCAGATGCAGGATTTATGTTTTCCCTTTGATAACTTCTTGAGGTTCCTATCCACCCATTTCTCCATCTTGTATGTGTGTATATCAATATTTATATGAATCCATATCTTTTCCAGGCAACATCCTTAGGAGTATACTACAAGCTGCAAGTTTTAATCAAAGCATGTCTCTTTCACTCATATTTTCAGACACTCAGTTATTCTATAATTTGGGAGTGACTGGTCATATTTATAGATGAACTCTGAATGGTAGTAGGCAAGTTATGAATGGGCAACTGCTTGGACAACATGGCCATTAGCATTGTTTTTGTTAGGTTGGTGTTGGTTCTTTTACTAAATCTCATGCGAGAACACAAATATTTAAGGGGAAAATCAAAGCCTGAGAATTTAAGGGCTTTGCAAACCCACCAAGTTTTCTGGTATTTAGTTGTTGGTTCAAAACTTGCTCTCTATGTGTATAGAGAGTGGGAAAAGGATTATATTTCTGATATATCTCTTTTCTGCAAATACAACAAATGCTAGCAATGATAATTAAAAATCCATACTGAAAACGGTTAACATCTGCAAGGATAGCACTGTTTACAGACCACAAATCACAAAAGGATTTAATTTGGATGAGAACTCGGGAGGTCATTGATTCAACCTCCTACTGAAAGCAGGTCCAGCCTCAAAGTTAGTTTGGGCTGAGGTTCCATTAAACCTCAGAGCCTCAAAGGACAAGGTTCATGTTTCTGTCCAGTTGAGGTTTGAATATCTCCAAGAATGGAGTTCCACAGCTTCTGTGGGTTGCTATCCCAATGCTGAACACCATCGTTGTGGGTTTTTGCACTACATTAAAGCAAATTTTCCCATACTGTACCTCATGCTTTGTTAGTTTATACACATAAAGTAACCATCAGCCAACTTTGTTGGATATTACCTATCTGAATAAATCTGATGAAAAATATCACTTTTCACCACTCATATTTTAATATTACATAAAAATAGGATACAAATACATATTCAGATGTTTTGCATTTTTTCTTTTCTACATATATCCTATATAACCACTTTTTTGTTTAAGTTAAAGCAATTTCTACAATATAAATCAATGACTTGCCTTGAAGAATTCAAGTTCCATAATTAGAAGCAATTGCTAATCTTAATGGATATATCCAACATGTTCAAAAAATTAGTAATTAACTGAATTTCTTCATGGGCTCTGACCAATCCCCATGATGCTGCACAGCAATTTCACTGAAATGAATTAAGACAGAATGGCAGATTATGATTTATTATGCTATCATTTATTTAGAGCTCTCAACTTTATAGACATATTTTCTGGATCATAAAAATATTACTGCTACAGCACTTAAAAAACTCACTTTGCCTTATATTTTGTTTACCAAATTTGATGCACCACTTTCTTCTCTTCTGGTGGTGTTTTGTATTCAAATCTCTACTTGTTCAATTACAGACAAGGGGTTTAAATGCAGCAGGACCAACTATGTTAGACAGAAATGTCATTTAAGAGGTATTTTGAAAAGCTTCTTTTGAAAAAATGTACAATGGCATATATAAATAATTTTCCTCTCTGAAACGTATTTAACATTAAAGAAGAAATCTTACTTGTATTGAAAATCTCATGAAAGGAGTGAAAAAAGTATTAGAAGCTGTAGACTTAAACCATGAGGTAACAGAAAATAAACAAGAAGGCAAGAAAATTAACTACAGTTTCTGAAAAGGAAAAAAGGGGATCTGTTGTGGACCAACACAGCCCAGTGGTCCCTGTGTAGTTGCTGCTGGCTGGAAGCAATTTGGCAAATTATGTGACCTGTCTGTAAATTGTTTTCCTTCATGTTTTTATCTTGCATTTTCCATAAACTGGTCGCGTACTTTTGCTACCTTCAGCTGATGCGTTTATCTTTCTTCCTTTGCTCATTTGAAGATGCAACAATGGATTCATAAGGAGATGTTGATTGAAGGTCTGTGATAGGAATGCTCATGTCTGTGAACCAGGGAATAATCAAATGACTAACCAAGGAAATAAATTCCCCCACCAGCATTTCTGTGCAGCACAAGTTATTTGATGAATTTTTCTGACATGCACATTTTCTATTTGTATATGGATACACACATCCCTATTCCACATAGCCTAGCCATATTTATACAATGACAGGAAAATACAGATCAGCAATGCTATCTTTTCTGTTGTGTTTTTTCTTTTTTGCCATTTACAGTCTTATTTTCATTTAACGAAGCTGTAAATTTTCACGTGTAAAGCAAATCTCATAGTTTCATAATTCATCTGTCTATAAACTTTATAAAATGTCCTCTTTTAGCATCTCTTTTGTCCAAGATATACTTACTTTAAAAGAAAAAAAGAGAAGGTGAGCCTGAGAAAAGTAGGTCTCTGAAAGCAAGCTTTTCATTGATCTTCTAGAAAAGTCACAAGTAACTATTTTCATGAACTTGAGATTTTTAAGTGATACATTTTTATAGGATGCCATTATCATCTCAAATGGATTCCTGATTTTTCTCATTAGACATTCTTATTAGGCAAAAACTTCCTCAAAGAAGAACTGCTGTGTTCTAACCTCTTTTGTCATACTTAGTTCCAAGGACAAATGAGCACTTAGCCATCCACTGGCTGTGAAAAACACTTAATGGAAAGACACCAAACTAATTTTCTTTCACAGAGAGCACTTCCTGCAGCCAATTTATTTTATTTTGCTGCCTCTAATAATAATTACTCATTTCTTAAACAATCTTTTTTTTTTTTATTAACAGGTCCATTTGAGTAAGAAATGTTACACTGAATTGTTACATCACAGAAATAGATGCGATATCATGCCCTAAAATAAATATAGCAAACAGCAAACAATCCCAAAGTATGCAAAAGCATAGTAGGACTACACACAATATAGCTGAGAAAAGGTAATTGAAATGTAACATCCATGCCTATTATTAATTGCCCAAAACAAGCCTGAGTACTGACATCACTAAGCATATACTAGCTATAGACATAACACCTGCTGGTTCAAGGCTTTAAGAAATATTTTATTTTGACCATTATTTACTGAAAACTAGCAATGCAATATTATTACCTATTCTTTCAGATCAAATGTCTCTTCTAACATTAAAATCTTCCTCACTAGGGCTGGAGTGTTAGGATCACCAGTCGACAGGGCAGTGAAGCCAGGGAGGTATTGCAGTGTCACAGCATATTCTAAAGGACTCTTGTTTCATATAAATATATATATATATATATATGCAGGCTAGCCTCCCTTCCCACAAACCATAATATGATGATGACATCTTGTTGCCACTAAATGAAAATTTTCTTTCAGGAAACTTTTTTTTTCTTTGAACCTGAGTCCAAAAGACAAGGAAATCTCTGATCCCGCTTCTACAACTTCTATACCAAGGATAGTTGAACCGAGACTTGGAGAATCACAGTTAATCAACTATGAAGAAATCCAGTGAGTGGGTTTTGGTCCACAGGCTACACAATTTGAAAACTGATTGCTGTAACACTGTGTTCAATTGTGATTTAATATGCAAGATTATTATTCAAATATTTATCTGTAATAACAAACAATTGATAACAAGCATAAAACCTCTGCTTTTCTTCAGCATTTTGAAAGCATACACTAGTTAATGAACTCGGCAGCATCTGCTGCAGTAGGTGTTATTTTATACATTTTATAAAGGGGAATCAAAATGTCATGGTCTTCATCCTGAATTTTGTGTTGCTCTGGCAACACAATGGGACTCCATTTGATTTAACCACCTGACTCAGTCAGGTTTGTCCCTCGTGGGTAGGATGCAAGATACTAGTGAAATTTGCTCACCAGAGTGCAGGGGTTGAATCAGTCTCAAAACTGGAAATTTGGGTTTACTCTTTCAGGCTCAAGATTTCACAATTAAGCCTCAAGCCACATCCACTTCAGTGTTTTTACCTGCTGTGGATTTTAACCTAATAGGACAGATGTAAGCTTTTGTAAAGCAGCACTCAGTGCCATACAGGACTTGACTGTTTCCAGTCTAGTTTCCTTCCACAAAAAGTGCATGAAAATCCTAACGTGCAGTGGCATGAAGCTGGCCACTGAGCAATGCTTGGAGCAGGCGATGGACTATCTGTTCTGAAAGAGCAAACTCTTGCAAATTGAAGCCTCTGCTGTCTTCTTCCTGTTAAAATCAAAACAAACTGCTCACATATATCCCACTAACCAATCTGACTTTGTCTGTGAAAGCTTAGTGTCATCTTCCAAGAAATATTTGTGTTAGTGACTATCTATGAGATGGTAAATTTCTGGTTCTACACCATATTACTGTTACATGTGTAGGCATATTTTAAGTCCTAATAGCACTGGTGAAACTCATATTTTAAAGTCTGAATGTAGAAAAAACCTCATAAAACAAGTAACTTGACTGGTTCAACTGGTAAACACTTTGCTGCCTACTGTCTTTCTAGTGTCACATATTTGAATTCTGAAGGAATTGTCCCTACTAAGTCCCATATTCTCAAATGTATGACCAAACAGCTGCTCCACAGAACCAAAAGCCAGTAAAAACTTTTGTTACAACCCACTGACAAATGGAAAAAATATGCCAGTCAGAATTTTCTCTCTTGTGCTCCCCATTGATCTAGGTCTGCTCATCCATACTTCAACTTATCTTATGCATTCCTTAAGAATGGCATATTTGTGATCTGTGCCTGAGAAATGTGTTGCTTAAGGGACTCCAGAGCAAAAAACCCAGTCTTCTAAGGTTTTTGATAGTACAATTAACATTATTAGGGCAGAGCCAAAAAGAGAAATATGTTTCCAGGTTCCTTCAGGATGCTCTCAGGTGGACATCACCTCTTGCACTTGGCTTGCCTGCCATGGGGCCCGTTTGATGTGCAGGCACAGTTAGAGAATAGTCACAGTTCAAATCATGACTGGCACAGGACACTCAATTTTTTTCCCCCTTGTGTTGTAATGCATTTGAACACTGACAGTGTGCCCCAGCCAAAACCACCTTTAGTTATGCTTATCAGAGCCCTCAAGAATTCATCAAGGCCACTGAAATGTAAGCTGCGCTAAATTGGGAAAGGAAAAGCTGAAAAACAGAATACCAAGACAGCAAGAAATAGATAAAGAAAGACTGTGCTGTACTACACTAGAACCAATTATATTTTCTGAAAAGTGCATGCCAAGCGCATGGACAAGATAGAGGGACCAATCATGTAATGCGTGATCACGTGTACAGCGGTTGTAAAAGGTATAAGAAGTGTTTTGTAAACAATAAATGGCTTCTGCGAAATCACATTGATTTGTTGTTCAGAAGTCCTGAGCTCCCACACCCTTCCTTATGTGGACTATGAACATTACTGAAGGAATAGGGCTTTTACAGTTTCCCCCCTTCTGAAATCACTGTGAGAACCTTTGCTTGTGTCATGGTTTAACCCCAGCCAGCAGCCAAGCCCCGGGCAGCCACTCACTCACTCAGTGCCCCACTAGTGAGATGGGGAAGAAAATGAGAAAGGAAAAAGCCAGAAAACTTGTGGGTTGAGATAAAAATAGTTTAATAGGAAAAGCCAAAGTTACTCACACAAGCAAATCAAAAGAAGGAATGAATTCTCTGCTACCCATGGGCAGGCAGGTGTTCAGCCATCTCCAGGACAGCAGGGCTCCATCAAGTGTGACTTGGGAAGACAAACACCATGACTCCAAATGTAATCCCCACTTCTTCATTCTTCCCCTCACTTTATATCCTGAGCACGATGTCATATGGCATTGAACACCCCTTTGGTCAGTTTGGGTCACCTGTCCTGGCTGTGTCTCCTCCCAACATCCCAAGCACTTCCAGTCCCCTCGCCAGCATGGCAGCATGAACAGCAGAAAAGGCCTTGGCTCTGTGTAAACCCTGCTCCATTATCATCACTGTGTTCAGCACAAATCCAAAACAGTCCCACACCTGCCACTGTGCAGAAAATGAACTCTACACCAGCCAAAACCAGCATAGCATGCTATCACCATGTTAGCGTAGAAAAACATAACCACGAAATGATTATGTCGGTGCTTTTATTGAGAGCGCTCTGGGGACCAGGGGTTCAGACCCAAATCAAAGTCCCCACATGGTTTCGGAATAGATTTGGTTATATACCCTTCCCTTACATAACTGTTATACAATCATATGTTAATCATCAACTTTAACATTGTTCTACTGTATATACTATTTTCACCCAAGCCTGAATTTAAGCCCCCTTCCCCACAGAATTGCTCAGTATTGTTAATCCTTTCTCATGATTCTTGTTGTGATTAATTATGTTTATCAAGCAATCATCACATCATCTACCCTACAGGTGGGTGCCCAGGTGCAGGTTCGCCCTGTGCAGGTTCACTCTGTTCCCTGCCTTCAGCAGATACAATATCTATTACCGTTCCCAAGGCCTATGCTTTTAAAAACATTTTAACCCTATGCTATCAACCACAGCTGATTCTTACCATCTGAATGACTTGATTTCCCAAAATATCTGTCCACCTTGTAATCTGAATGTAAAATTTAACCTGTCACAAAAAGTAGAAATTTGACACAATATTTTCAGCTTTTGAACTGTTTCAAATAAGTTAATTTAAATTTGAGGCAAAATGGAATAAGAAACTCCTTCGATGGAGATTGCCCAGGTTTGGCTTTTCTGGTCTCATTCTGTGTTGAAAGAACCACAAAAGATGCAATTGACACTCTCTTTCTGAAGGGCACTTTATTGTGGAAAAAAACCAGGCAAATTAGTATTTCAAATCAATGTGCCAAAGGGAGTAGTCATACAAATGAACACACAGACAGCAAGCCACTTAGTCATTTACTCATATGTCAGTTTTAAAAAAATTGTAGAGGAAATGGAGCTTCCTAATAAAATTTGGCTAAGTAATTATTATTATTTAAGAAAAAATCCCAATGGATGGGGAATCATTTGCTGTAAGTGCTATTACTGTTAACGAGAGAGAGAAGACAGTTAATTTCATACACATTTTATTTCAAATTCACTCCATCCATGAAATAATTTCACATAACAGTAGGAGGAATACAAACAGACTAAATTGACATTATGTGTGTGGTGAAAAAGACCAATAAACTAGAAAGCTTGTAAAAATAATACTTTGTAATAGAAGTCTTCCTGTTCCAATTCAAGTGGAAACACATGGAATCTAAACTGTTTTAGTGAATCTGAAAGACTAGTCCTGGCGATAAATATACACAGCAGGTTGGGCTTTGCAGTCCTTTCTATTAATTTTGTAATGACATTAAAACCAAGGAAACAGCTCTGCCCTCAGTGCTTGTGTGCAGTAAACCCTGCCTGCGTGTCGAGAAAGAATTAACTACAGCAGAACAAGGTTAATGCTTTCACATCAGACAGCTGTAGTAACTCACCAGTCTATTTCAGGAGCACCTGACTGTTCTGAGCTGTAGTCACCCATCTGCCTATTTCAGGAGTACCTGACTCTGTTCTCTGTAATAAGCAGATGTAGCAAGAAGAAAAGATCCACTTATTATCTGTGCCAGAAAGACATTCTTACAGATCCCATGTGAGCACGGTTCAGGCAATATCTGTGCAAAACCTGCAGTATGCAATGTTTTGGGTTGTCAGCCATGAAAGTCATATTCTGAATTGATTGTGAAGATTAGCTGTAGGAGAAAAGCTCATCCAACCTTGAGACCTGCAGTTCTAAAGAGGGCAGTGAATTATAACCCAGTTCAGAAATCTTAAAGGCAGATGATAGTGTCGTTTGTCACCTGGCTGTTTATCTGTCTCACCTGTTTCAACTTGCCTCTGCAAGGATGTGCATGTCAAACATTTATAAATATTTTGAGATGCTTGAAACCCAGCTCTGACACTATCCTATTTTTTAATATCAATGTCCTTGCCTCTAAAAATTATTGCCTGAAGCTACGTGACTCAAAATGCTGCATACCAGTTCAAGCAAGCCTATACTGAAAATAAAATGTATGTTCAGAGCTACCACTAAGCAGAGCCTTAATTTTTATAAGATTTAATTTTTTCTCTGAAAGGGAGATCAGACAGGTACAACAGCCATGTTCAAGGTGCTTTCTAGTCCTTGCGTCACTGCTATGAACTCTCTATTCCATTATAGACATTTCCTCAGATCAGTAGCATTCCCTTCTTTCCAGGAGGCCATTATGGATTGATTGCACTATAGTTCACAAAAACTGGCAATATAATCCATACCTAACACTTTGTATGTCTTATGCCCAAAAGGTGCTTGAGTACTTACTAATGAACCTTTCTATGCACTTATTTCTGTGTCCAGCTAAAACACATCATGCTAATGAAAGAAGGGAGCTTAAAGGAAGACTTTGACGAGAGAAAAGCAGCAGACTGGTGCACGAAGAGAAAAGACTGAGAGAGTAGCAGGCATGCTACACAGACATAGAGACTCAGTTTGTTAAGAAAGTTTGCTGAAAGGGTACTAGGCTGCCCAAGAAAAGAGATATAAAGATTTGTCCAAGAAACAGAGATAAAAGGGGAGGGGGTTGGGGAAGAAAAAATGAACAATAGCATCTGGTGACAAGCTGAAGGAAAAGCATTATTGGAGTTGATGGTGCTTTCAAAGATGGCAAGCCTGAATGATGGTGGACAATTTCAGAGAAGTTACAAAAGGGGGATAATGAATACATGCATGCTGATTTATTTTATTTGGCACATAAGAGAGCTGTACAGAGAGAAGAGTCAGGAAAGGGGCAGGCATGAGAACATGGGTGACAGATGTTTGACAAAGGTGTAAAGATATTCAAAAAATTCAGACTTAAGTTGGTTTATATCAGAGGACCCAATAACGTGAGTTTAAGTATAGAACAACTATTTCTCCTCTTGACATCTTCATTAGTAATCTGGAAATGCCACCTGAGCGAGTGAGAATCCATCTCTGCACAGGAAAAAAAGCAAAAGAACAAGTACTGGAGGAAAAAGAGGCTGAGAACAGAAGTGATGATTGTCCCAAAATGTGGTTTAGAATGGAGCAGACACGGCAGTAATTTGAGTAATGCCAAAGAATTCAAATAGGAATATGAAAGTTAGAAATTAAATTATATTTCTCATTAAATAGGTATTTCAGATGCTTAGGAGTGAAAAGTGAGTTTTACATCTTAATTCTGCTCTTCTCTTTACATAGTTGAGCGATCACACAGTACTGGTTCCAAACCAGGTGTCCTTATCTCCATTCACAAAATAAAGACAGAACATATGGCAACCTGATTCATTTAGTTCTGTACAACTAAATTAAGGCATCAAAGAGACTCAGACTTGTACCATCTGACCAAATTAGAAAAGTGGTTTCAGATACTTGAGAGTGTGAAATTTCTTTTTTTTTTTCTTTGTTTGGGTTTTTTGGTTGGTTGGTTGTTTTCTGAAAAATTTTTAACTACTACACTTCTAGATCTGGGAGCTTGTGTTAGACTGGTTTCACTGTGGTTGTCCTAAATCAAACAATACAGGTTTTACATTTTCCACTAATACTTAAAAACCTTAAAATCAGGTGACAGCTGATAAGAAGTCTTTCCACTTAATTTTGAGATGTGAATAAGTCTGAAGTTTAAAATGCCTGCTGGATTTATGTCTGATCAAATTACTACTTCAACATGTAAATCTCATATGGGATTGAAACTTAGATTGCTTTGTCTGCAGCTTTCCCAACCTTAATTATAATTGTGTGGTTAGTAGAAAGGAGGGAAGGAAACAATAAATGGTGGAAAGACAAAAAAAAATCAGAATAACATCTATATCATTGATGAGAAATTCTTCATTCTCGTTGCTACACCCAGAAGCAGCTTAATTTGGAAAGCAACTATTTCAGAACAGTCTTCTCTGCACAGCAGATAACGTTTTGCAGGACCTCAAAGGAATTATGGCATTATCTTAGTATTTTGCTTACAAGAAATTGCTCAGTGTAGAAATGATCAATGTACTGAAAAGAACAACAGAAAACATGTGTCTGCTTTCCAATTAGTTACTGCAGAAACTTATTAAGAAGAAAAACCCTGAGGGCATAAATGAGTTGCCCATGTCTTTATGAACCTTTGGTGCTGATGGTGAAAAAAAGGAAACATCTTACAAAGCTGTGGAACACCAGAATCAATATTTCTGCCTGACTTTAAGAAAAATAATAATAATGACAATGGAATTTATGAGTAAAGTGAGAGAATTTCATTATGAAATTGTTAAAGGGCATGGAATTCGATAACATTTTTTTAATTTATTTTTTTAAAACATAGTTGTATTTTTCAAGCATGTATGTGTTTTCTGTCCAGAGAAGTGCAATTCAGAATAGGGAATTTATCAACATTTACTCCAATTTTTCATTTTCCAGTATACAGAAAGCACCCAGGAATAGAAAGAACACCACTCATATCACATCCTAATTAAAGAATGCTGTCCAAGACTTGATTTCATACCTACTTACACATCCCAGTAAGCTTTTGCTCAACTGAAAATCTAGTAAGCCAGACAATGACATTTTAAGTGCTTCATCTCTGAGGACTCTTTGCTCATTCTCACACAGATCTGTGGGTTTATCAGTTATTCCATTTTGCTGACCAGACAGCCTATAGTGTTCCCACTGACCCTCCCCAGTCTCTAATCAAAACTTTCAGAGTCAGCATTTGGCTGTGCACCACCTTTCCAAGCTGCATAGCAGGTTTCCCTCTCAAGGCAAGGTAAATGATGACCCATCTATTACACCACATCAAGCCAAATTATAGAAGTGAACCAGTATCTTTATTTTCACAGATGCATTTCTAAAGATGCAAGACAGTAAAGTTACATAAGTACGTTCACCACAGAGCATCTATAAAGGAAGAAGGAGAGGGCCAGACTGGGAGCAGTCAGCTTTGGCTTTTGTTGTTTCTCCCACTAATGATTGCTTATACATCTTTATTGATGTAATAGTTCTTTTGTTTCTTGCTACCAAGGTCTCTACACTGCACTTTAAGATTAAGAGAACTTGTTATGAAGACCTTGAATTTTTTCCTCAACAACATTACCTCAGGAACTACTGGTAAGTGCTGGCTCTACCTGGGTCTCCTCCATCAGACACTTCCCGGTCTGCCTACTTGAGAGTCCTTGGTACTCCAGTTCTTGAGACAGATGAAATTTGATGGTAATTTAATGACTGGACTAAAACTTACGTCTCTTTATATATTATTACAATGGAAACTAATTCCATGGCAAGAATATGAGGTGTCTGTCCCAGGCAGAATAAGCCAAGAGTTTGCCTTAAACTTGGACTGAATGAGCATATCTGAAAAGTCTCTTATTTCATTAAAGAGAGCCACAGTGAGACCTTTTAAAACTTTTCCAAAAATGGATTTCTAATCAGAGGCTTTGAAAGAAATAAATATGGTCCAGTCTTTTTAATATGCTGTTGTGAAATCAGGAAGGACCTGCTTGACCTGAGTTCTCACCTGTAGCTGAAGGGTGGGTCAGAGTTTAGATGTAGCTCTACCCCCACATTGCCCTTTTATCAAACCCAGCTATGTAGGTACCACACAACAGCCACTTTCCTGGGCTCACAGGGTAGTTACTGACACCTAGTCAGGGTAGTCAGTGAAGCTGACAAAGTGGTTGATCTGATCAGCACAGATGTTTACTTGAGGATTAAATGAATCCATCCCTAACACCCACTGATTTTCTTAACCAGATCTTCATTAACTCAAATCCGAATTTTAAGTTGCTAAATTGCTTAGATATGAAAACCACTCTGCAAATCATGAACTTGCTTCCTGTTGAGCTGTCACCCAATGTGCCAGATATTCAAACACAAGAAGCAATCTAGGCATATTGAGAGCAGTTGATCAAAGGAGGCAGTGAAAGGTTCAGTATTTAGAGGCAGAAGCTCACTCAAACACACACTCATAGCTGTGCTGGTTGCTCGACTGGCCATGCTATGGGCTCCCTGTGGATTCAGGGTTCTCAAGGACATCACATCCCAGGCAGCTCCCCAGGGTGTGCAGCAGGAGAGACCCTGTGGCAGCCCTGGGCCTCCACTCCTGCAGTGTCTGGGCCACCGGGATGGTTCCTTCTGGGAGCTTCTGTCTCACCAGGCCAAGCTCTCCTGGGACAGCTGTACATTCCTACCCTCCCTGGGAACAGCAAATCCCTCAGGGTCTGAGGCATCACCTCCTCAAAAAATTTTAAACCCACTGGAGATTCGAACATATCTTTGGAGGTATTTTATTGACCATACTCCATTTTTTCACTTAAAATTATTTTCATGACCATGTCTTTTGCAGTGAAATGTAAGATTCTTACTCCACAAAAACCGAGATGAAAATATGATTATTCGGTCACATTTCAGACACTAATTTAAGTTTTTTCAGAACATGGAAATGCAGTAGTTGTGGGAAGAGAAACATCAGAAAATAATATATTTTGTCTGCTTGTTCAGCGAGCACCCTGTACTAACCAAGGCATAAGAAAAGTTAATGCTGCAAGAAGCAATCATATGCTAATGAAAAATCTTATTCTCCTGGAGATATGAATTCTGTTATGTATCTCTGCCTTATTTAGAGTCACAGAAAGCTTTGGCTTGGAAGGGATCTTTCATCCACTCCAACCTCCCTGCTATGGACAAAATTTCATTATAAATATGTGCAAGCAACACAGGTTCCAAAGTTAAATATTGACTTCAGTGTTGAGCATCATTCACCAGAGCTGCCAAAAAGAATCCAGTTTCATTAAACGTGTTGCAGATACTTACTGCTTCCTGTGCTGTTGTTAATCAATTTGTTGCTTCTTAATTCTGAGTAAACACTTCAATTATTCAAATATTTTTAGTGCATCAGTTTATTTTTATATACTCAAAGCAAGCTAAATTGCATTTTTCCACATCTGTTTAGAGCCCCGAGGATTTCAATAATTTCTTGCTGACTTGCCTGTAACATCTAACACCTGGCTTTACCTTATGTTTTATTCATCATTAGATTATTTGATGGATATTACCTGTACTATTTATATATGACGAGAACAATTCAAAGACTTCAGACTTCTATGTTCGTAGATTTAGGGCTTTTATGAGAATAATATTCCCTTGTGCTTTGCAAGTAACTTATTTATTC
Source organism: Orthonyx spaldingii (assembly GCA_013397795.1). Classification (NCBI taxonomy): domain Eukaryota; kingdom Metazoa; phylum Chordata; class Aves; order Passeriformes; family Orthonychidae; genus Orthonyx; species Orthonyx spaldingii. The sequence goes on from VZTJ01006603.1 coordinate 241,090, forward strand.
AAAACCTAGGTGCACAAGATTCTACCAGGTAAATACACCCATTATTTTAAAACAATACCCAAATAATAAAAGTTATACTTAACTGACATTATTCCATATTTCAGTGAAAATGTTCTCTTTGGTCTGTTCAAGTCCATTCACTTTGCCTTCAATATATATTCCACTTTGCCTTCAATAAAATCTTATAGGTAAAAACGAAAGCAGGGTATGTCTCTGTAGTTAAAAGTGGTAAAAAACCAGCATGAGATTACAACTGTAAAATGTAGAAAAAGCATATGTGAATGGCCATGTAAGTGTCTGAGAGTCTCTCCATTGCTAGGCTTCTTTTGTCCTCCACCCAGCAAGTGTAAATGCATTAGCACCAAAATGCATTAATGGATTCCCCTGACAGGTCCAGGTTTTGGTGCTGAAAATTTTTAACACGGCAGAGACCTGCCCCTGCTCTTGCACTGGGGAGCTCTTTTAGAGGATGTGAAGTGAAAGATTTGCGTGCTGCCTTCCCAAATATCTTAAATCATGGGTTTTTGGTTTTGTGGGAGAAATGAAGGGCTGAAGTCTATTCCTATGTCTTACCCTGGGAAATGCAATATCAGACTGGAAACAAATAATGATTTTAGACTGCAGGCTTTGATGCGCCTCTGTCTGTTATAGATCTTCTGCAGAAAAAGAGAGAAAAAAGAAAAGGAAAAGAGAATGATTTTGCCAACACTTGATATTTTGATTACTATAGTTACAACATGTGGTGTGTTATTTTTGGTACTTTAATAGAAATATTAACAGTCATTAAAAAAGAAAATAAATTCTAGCTTTCCTGATCATGGGAAAATTTTGAAAATATGATCCAAATAACTATCTCAAGATTCAGTATCTTGAAAAAATGTAAAAAATGCAAATTTCTCTTACCTTTAAAAGTTCTTTTGATTATAAGAGTCTCATTCAGGGTTGAGAAATGCTTGGACTGGCAATGGCTGTATTAATGGGATTCCTCAGCTACAAGTCAGAACCAGCTGAAGAAACCAAGCTTAAGGTGATTCACATAAAGCACAAATAGCAAATAGAAATTTGGCATATCTATGTTTTTCCCAAGACACTGGCAGAATCAATCCCCTGTCCTTCCTAGTTAATCAACAGTGGAAATTGACTTTTCTACTGCAAAGTAAAGCATGCAACCACTAACCGTGGCAGACCAACTGCTAAGCTGACATCATGGTCATTTTTAAAAATAAACTCATGACAAACTGAAGCCCATCTTTCACCTATTTATCCTGTGGTGTTACTGGAAAACCTTTCTATATCACTTTTGCCAAGGAAGATTCTAAAATCATTGCCTCAGTCTGAAATCAGTCTACTGGGTGATTTGTATCTTTTTCAGTGAATATAAAAGGACATTCACACTCTGAAAAAAACCAAAGAGTTTTTCTGGGGAAGCCTATTTTGAAACCTATATAAAATATTAAGCCTGACTTTAACATTAATGTTATTCATGGAGCAGGTTCCTTGGAGCATTTTACTCCACTAAGCTACTGAAGCTTCACAAAAATAGAACCCAGTCACAGGCGTTATATTGAGAATTGCCCTGACATAAGAAAGTCTGCAGAGGGTGTGTGATTACACATCTGACACTACTTAAGGTTGTTGCCACATTTGGTTGTCAGCTCTAACCACCTCCTTTTCCCCTCACCTGAACAGTACCATTTCAGAAAGGAACCTTCCTTTACTAGGAGCTGGTCTACGTTCAGGATCAGCCAGAATTCTCCACTGCTATTTCAAGGAAGTGCATGGCCTGAGAGATATTGTCAAAGGGAGTACTCAGCATATCTTGCTTCTTCTAGCCCAGTGATAACTAGACTGGAAGCAAGAAGAGGAATCAGCTGAATTCATGATGGATATTTGTGAATGCAAGGAAGTCGGAGGCACGAGGTTGCAGACAGGGATTCCCATTTTCTTCTGCAATGTTGTGGATGACTCAATTATTTTCTTTAAAAAACCCCACTTTGTCTACCTGTCAGTAGTTCTATTATCAACCACCTTTCATAGTTTATGTGGAAAACCAATCACAAATTAAATTGATTGGAACTACATTTCCCTAACTCTTGAAAGAGCCAGCAGTCAGTTGCATCCATGGGCAGTTTATGGGACTCATGGATTAACTGTTCTGGGAGAGCAGAGGCTTCAGAGGTGACTATGCAGAGGGTTCTCTGCTCCCCACCCTTACCTACCTGTCAGGGTTACCAAGTTGTCTGTTATCCAACAATGCAGAGTTAATTTTCTTGCTTTAATGTCATCATTTTAACCATAGCTGAACTGACCATTCCACTAACCTTACAGGGACAACTTTCCATCTCTGAACTGAATTCACCAAAGAAATACTTATTTCTGTGATCAGCCTTATCCTTTTCATAACTGCTCCTTTTGATTAATTAGTATGAAGATGTATTTGCTAGGCAGTATTTCTCAGACCACCCATACTTTATTGGATTATTTTCACTGATTTTGTTGGAAGACTGATGTCTGCATAGCCAAATTCCTAGCTCACCTCCAATGCTGTCTGTACCAATGGTATATTTTAAAATGGGAACATTTCCAAACAAGATGGGGGACAAAGATATGGCCAACACCTTTGGTGACCAACACTGTAAACTTTTACTTCCTGTACACTCTGTGACTTCATTAATAGTCATCTGTGGACTCGTGTGAAGGATGGGACAGATTTGTGGAACCTTCCTACCCCTTGTGGTTTGTGCTTTTGAGAAGGTTGACATTTAAATGACTGAGGCTATATGTTCACAAGGTGATGGTCATGGTTTAACACCAGCTGACAACTAAGCCCCAGGCAGCTGCTCATTCAAGCACCCCAATGGGATGGCAAGGAGAATGGGAAAAGTGAGAAAACTCATGAGCTGATATAAAGGCAATTTAATAGGTAAAGCAAAAGCTGAGCACACAAGCAAAGCACAGCAAGGAATTAATTCATCACTTCCCATGGGCAGGCAGGTGTTCAGCCATCTCCAGGACAGCAGGGCCACACCACGTGTAATGGTGACCTGGGAAGACAAATACCATCATCCTGAATGTCCCTGTCTTCCTTCTTCCTCAGCTTTATAAGCTGAACATGTGACACCATGTGGTGTGGGATATCCCTTGGGTCAGGCTGGGTCAGTTGTCCTGGCTGTGTCCCTTCCCAACTCTTGTTCCCTCCCAGCCTCCTCACGGGTGTGGTGGAGTGAGGAGCAGAAAAAGCCTTGACTCTGTGTAAACTCTGCTCATCAGCAACAAAACATCCCTGTTTTACCTGCACTGTTTCCAGCACAAATCCAAACACAGCCCCATACCAGCTACTATGGAGAAAATGAAATATAAGCCAGCCAAAACCAGATCAATGATTTACTGATGTTTCTGCTGTATAAATTTCAGCTGTTATACCAGAAAAGTTGATATAGGAAAAAAGAAGCACATCTTATATGCAAAGCTGAAAATTCATTGTTGGCTTAATTAAAGTCTAAAACATCTAATAAAAATAGAGGAAATACTTGTTATTGTTGCAGTGATGCACAGTCACAGATCAAATTATGTATTTAATACAGGAAAATCTTAATAGAATAACATTAAGATTATTATATACATTTTTTCTAATACTTACTCTTTTTCTGTGAAGTTTTGCTCAACTTTTTATGTTCTCCTGAGTCTTAAAGTCAATGGCAGCAGTTTTTCTTGAGAAAAGGGGAGGAAGGGTAGATTGCATCAGATCTTCAGCACCCAAAATTCAGAGGACTGCAATGCAGATGCTGAGAGTTTGTTTATTCTCTTCCTTGGGTTCAATTCAGACAATTTTTGTACTTTGAATATACTCTGCACCCTGTGTTTCTTTATTGGTCTACAGTTCTACATATCATCTGACTTTATATTGAATATTTAAATTTGATTGGATGTTTAATCCTTTTTAATTTTATTATGCTTAAAGATTTCTTACCCAGATCTTGAAGTCACATTCCTTTAACAGAATGTTTCTGAGCTTTTTATAACTGCAGAGCCTCTGGTATAATCCATTCCTTATACTTTCAAAGCCTGTGCTATCTCTTCATGCTTGCACTCTGCACCACATCATGATTCTTGAGTCATAGATTGTTCATTCTAAAGAGATTAAGTATTTGTTAACACAAGCTGTCACTTAAAGATAATATATCCAAATTATTTCAGTGGTAGGCTTTACACCACACAGTTGTACAAAGCAAAGAAAAAACACTAGTTAGGTGGGGTGCTCCTCAGGCAACTGCTGTAATCTAAACCAGAGCTCAAGGCACAGTCTAGACACAAGCAGACACAGCAAGCCTGACAAACCCCAGTACAGAGGCCTTGCAGCATTAGTTTGAAGCCTGTCATCTTTTTATTAGCAGTGACAACCCTAGAGGTACTTGGTTACACCATATTGTGAAGTTTCCCCATAAATTACTTGGGCTAGAGGTACCTCAACAGAGCTCCAAGAGCTGTTTCAGTGTGGAGCAGAGGAAGCTCACAGTGCTGCAGCTCCAACTTGCCAAAATCATGCCTGTTACCTGGTACAACTCTCTGAACAGGAATTTCTATGTGCAGGAAGGCAGTGGCTCCAGCCATGCCTGTCTGCACTGTATGAGGTCTATCATTCCTCTTACCCTTTTAGAAAAGACCCTGTTGCATTTTTCTGTTTACTGCCAGGCACATAAAAGCAGTAGTGATGGGCCTGGAAGTATCAGGTTAATGATTGGGCTCAGTGACCTGGGACATCCTTTCCAACCTTAATGATTCTGTGATTTAATGATTCTATGAGAAATAGAATGTATTGGGAAGAGAAGGGAGAGATCTACATCTTCACACAGCCTGTATTCAACATAGGCTGATCTCGGTGTTCAGGGTGTGTAAGGGCTATGCTTTGATGAGATCCAGGTTCCTAAATACGTTATTGTCACTGGCTGAGTTTGCATATTTCACCTGTATGCTGTCTATACTGAACAAGTGAGTCTGCAGGCATCTTCCAGGTGGTATTCTTGGGCATGGCTCCCAGGCATTCTCAGAGGGGTGGCATTTGAAGAAATATTCTCTTGCTGCGTGTGCTTACAGGGGCATGGGTGTACTCGTTGGATGAACAAAGACAACAGCTTAAAAGTGGTGATAAGCATGACTCTCAAGGTAATGCAGACAACTTCTGGGCTGTGAAGTTCTGCAATGAAACAGGAACATGGTATTTAGCAGCACTGCAATGCTGTGACAGCAGCTCAAACCAAATAAGCAGGTAACAAAATGTTCTTTTTCCAACCAGTACTGCTGCACATGGCTTGGATGGTTTTTTGTGTTAAAAAATGTGGCCCTGGGAAGGTTATGGAGAACGTTGCTGTTGACTAAATTCTATCATGCTGACCAATGACATATCTGACTGAAAATCACTGCTTAATTTGAATCCAGGAGACAAATTTCTTTGCTGTTATTAAAAGCAAAACAGAAGCACTGCTGATATAAGAAGAAGAAAAGAGAAACTTCATGGTCTCCTTTGCCTACAGTTCCATCTGGTTACTGTTGTAATTTAAAATATATTTTTGTATTTAACACCTTTTTTCTCCCCAAATGAATACCTTTTTATTCACTGACTTTTAAAAACTGTTCAAAAATTTGCTACAAATGTGTAGGAGTTGAAGCATATTTTCTCATTAAAAATTTCTTCTGTATAAGCTCCAGTGTGTTTTGTTTATCGCTCATGCTCCCGAGTTTCTGATTCTGAACACGAAAGCCACAGAAAACAATTTACCGCTTTCGTCCTCATGTCATTCATACTGTAAAAGGGCAATTATATTTGTCATTATTACTTGGACAAGATATGTATCTGTACTTTGTAAATCTATTTTATATCTGAGGATTTTGCAATAAACTGTAAATGAATTTGCAACTCCTGGCATCTCTTAATAACCTTTCCTGTTCTTAATATTACAATAAAGTAAAAGGCTCGTAAGTGGATGTAGAATGCAGCAAAGGGACAGTCCCTTCTGCCTCCTCTGACACAGATATTTCAGTCTACACACTTCATTCAGAGCTCAGTAGCTGTGGATGCTGTAACACAATCCAAGCATATCCAGTTTTTCCAAGACTTCTACTGAGTTTCACTCTCCAGGGGATCACTGTGAGAGAATGCACTTGGCTGGTGGATTTCAGGGTTTCCAGAGGGAACAAGTTTAATATGGAAGGTAAGACAGGTTCAGAGACAGCTTGATTGGCAAGGGCTCCCAAGGTCAGCCTTGCCTAGGAGGCACTGGTGACTGTCAGCCTAACACAAATGTCCATTCAAGTGACCAAAGGTTCTCAGAGACAAGGCAAAAGACAGGCAATTGTCACAGCTTTTATGCCACCACTTTCATGTACAGCATCTGCAGGACAAAAACTGGTGCATCTGAATTTACATTTCCCCTGTAAATGGGGTATCTACGTCATTGTACAAACTGCTGAAGTATCACAGTTCTTTTCAGAATAAGAGAAAAAGTAACTGGGAGGGAGTTCACTGATAACTAGAAGGCACTCATGGGCTATAACACAGGTAAGAGCAACTATAAATTCAGTTTTTGCTGTTTCAGTATAAGTTGCATGGTCAGCTAAGTAAAAAAGTCCAGTCCAAAAAATTTTCACAGAAAAATTAAGAAGTGAAGAGGAAGGAGAAGTGAAGACATTTGCCAGTTCTTAATACAGCATCCCTACTAACCTTCTGTATTTATTGTCCTTAATACCATTCCAGCATCTTGGTTTATCTACTGTCATCTCTCATTTTATTTGAAGATTAAGCCCTTTGAAAAAAACACAGCATTTTTTTTTCTCTTTATGACACCACCACCAATTCATACACTAAACCCTTCCTCTTCTCAAAAGCATTATAATTTAGAAAGATGAAGCAGTAGCAGGTGATGAATATTCATGTAATTTCTCCTGGTATGTCTTAAATTCTTCCACTGCACCCATTCAGAGTAATGGCAACAATTAAAAATCCCTCCTCTTTACCACTCCTGCATGTATTTCTCCTATGAGTTTCAAATTTCAATTCCTGTAAATAGCTCAGTGTTCATATTTTCCTATCAACTCTCCCTGCCCCCACCGCTGGAGACAAAGCTGGATTTAATGACTTAATTTCCCAACATTTTCAACGTGAAGATTTTTATAGGCAAAAATAAAACAACAAGATATACAAAAGGCTGCAAGGATGTTTCATGCTGCTGTGTGGCTCAGGAACAGAAAAAATATACCCTAAAAACCTGTTTATTCCTTGTATGTTGGGCTAAAATAGTTACGTTAGTTATACAACTGGGTCACTCCATCTATATACTAATTCTTCTTTCCTCTCTGCCTTCTTTCAGGTATAAATGCAGATTTGAAGAAAAGTTGTATGTATTTCCTACTTTTACACGATTTGTTTGATAAACAAATCGCTGAGTCTCTGCTTATCTCCATGCATGACATTATAAATCCTCTTGGTCTCTGCATTTCTGTCTACAAGGGATGTGCATTCAACAGTGTTCTTACACTTGTTTGACTTGAACTGCTTTGTTCAAAACAGCAAAATTGAGTAGTATTAGAAGCCATGATATTGCATGAATTTAGAAATCATCTCCTAGGTAGCACCAAAACCCTTCAAGCCATCACCTCAATCAAGAAGGAGTGAGACTGGAAGGAGCATTTGTCAGTAATGGCAACAGCTGTAAAATAAAGAGTTTAATCCTCTGCTCTGAGTCCTGGTAAAATCATATTTATTATACCTATCTACAAAGGTTACATGCATTCCATTGGGCATCAGGACAAAATTAGATTTGATATTGTGGCTAAGAGTAACTCCCAGAAGGAAAATATTGTGACAATGAACTGTGAAAGGGCAAACTCTAAATGCTGATAGAAAAGGTTAACAGCATGCTGGAGAATGTAATACAAAAGGAACACCCTACACTCTACAAATTTGATGTAGAAAGTATGTCGGGAGTAATTCCAGAGGCAATGAATGCCAAGAGAGGAAAAACAGCTGTTGGGGTTTAATCCCGGGCAGTAACTAAGTACAACACAGGCACTCTCTCATTTCTCCACCACCCTCCACTACTTGTGAGATGGGGAGTGGAATCAGAAAAAAAGATAAGATAAAAGATAAAAAAGTTTAATAGTTGAAATAAAATAGAACTAAGACAAAGACTAGGAATGAAATGGAGAAAGAGAGGAATAAAACCCAAGAAAGACAAGTGATGCACAGTACAGTGGTTCACCACCCACTGACCAATGCCCAGCTCATCCCTGAGCAGTGATCGTGGCCCATTCCCCCCAGGTTATACTCTGAGCATCACATTCTAGGGTGTGGAATATCCCTTTGGCCAGTCCAGGTCACCTGTGCTGGCCACATTCCCTCCTGGCTTCTGGTGCATCTCCTCACTGGCAGAGCACAGGACACAGAGCAGTCCTTGGCTCAGGGTAAGCACTGCTCAGCACCAACCCAAACATCAGCATGTTATCAACGTCATTCTCATACTGAATCCGAAACACAGCACTGCACCAGCTATCAGGAAGAAAATAAAGTCAGTCCCAGGTGAATCCAGGACACAAGACCACACCATTAGGCAGAAAAATGAGCATCTTTTCCAAGGCTAAAGAAGCCTTCTTAGAAAACATATGGGAATCTTGCGTGAATAACACAGTATAAGATAGATCTTGTCCAAATAAGACAGATGCCAGGTCTGGTGTAATTCCGAAATGAGGAAAGCCAAGGGAAGCTCAGAAAAGTGGCAAAGTAAATGACAATAATAGCACTGAGATGTTATTCATAACAGAAAAAAAAAAAAAAAAAGAAAAAAGAAGCACATATAGGAACACAGAATCCAAGAAATTAATGAAAAGAGAAGGGCCATAACTGAGTTTAAAGCAAAAGTAAAATAATTTAATGTTCTTTTCAACCAGTCTTTACAGCAGATAAAAGGTAGGGAAATTTTTAGACCTATGTCCTTTCTGTATCACTCTTCCACAACTTTAAAGTCTCTGAAGACTTAAAAGAACTTCAAGGTCTCAAGTGCAGCAGTAAATAAGCTATCATAACTGCATTTCAACCAGGATCAGAAAGAAATGTAGTGTGAAAAAGGTGACTTACCTATGAACCCAGTACTTTTCTCCTCAAACAAAACCTGCTTTCCAATGCAGTAGCAGTAGGATTTTATGACCCTTGGTTCTCACCTTTCCCTGGACTTCTTTCTTTTGTCCTGATGGCTTTTTACCACACCTTTCTGGGGCTTTAAGCAATCCTCTCTGCTTCTACAAACCTAAGCTGTAATCATAATTCCTCCTAATTTCCCACCTTTCTTATTTTTATCTACCTTGTCCATCTCGCCCACCCTGTGTTTTCTGGAGGTTTCAAGTTATTCCTTTCTAAAAAGCCTCAGTTTTAACTTCTCAGCAAGAGACTTGTGGTTTTTTCCTGTTCTTCCCCAGAAATCGATGTTCGATATTTAAGGTCTCAGTGATGGTGAAGTCTCCTTTCAGGAATGCTGCCTGGCAAAAGGAAGGATGGAGGGCGATACCATAGGTGGATAAGAAACATTATGAATATTAAAAAATCTACAGGTGCTCAAGATGTAGTTGCTTTCAAAATACAGTTCCACATTTTAGAGAATAATTTTCCAGCTTTAATCATGCACATGTTAAGCATCAAACTTCATTTTTTTCACCAGTCAGCCACGAGAGACGGGTTATTTCTGAGGACATTTGACCACATACCAAAAGAGGAGGCTGATAAAGGTGTTTTATTGAGCAAGGTTGCTTCTGCTGGTGTTGTGGTGACAATGCATAGTGCAGAGGCTCACAGGACTAAAGCCAATAGCTCTTTGTGTTGATTTCCTATGAAACTATTAAAAAGAAATTAAATTGGTTTGAAATTTCACTAAAATTAGTGTGAGTTCAAAGGGAAGACAAAGCTGTTTGGGTTTGGAGAAGATTTATTTTCTTAATTTGAATATTTTGTTAACCCTAAATTAAAAGAAATGGGGAAAAAAAAGTGTATACTGTTTTCATATTTTTTTTTCCATGTCATAGATATCAGGGATCAAATTTGGAGCTGAGAAATACCCTTGCGGGAAACAAATGAAGTGACAGAAGAGTGGGAGGGTAAGAGTTGTTATCCAAAATGTTCCTGACACCATCACACCCCTTCAAGTGTTTGTTAAATAATATATTATTAGTACATACAGCCTGGGAAAACGCCATTCTGAACAGATGCTGCAGAGAAGGCAAATGTGATCACAGTGATAAGGCAACAGGCTGGGCTCTAACCACCGGCCTGGAGCAAAACCTGTTCAGTCCCAGCTGCTCTTAGAAATAATTTAGTACTTTCTCTCTGCAGCCTCAGTATATTTACAATTCCAAGTGCAGCTTTATGAGGAGGACCAGTTCAGCAAAGACTGTGGATGCCCTCTGCAACAGTCGTCGGTGCACTCTCTTGCCATCTTTCATGTGCTCTGGCAGGCTGTCATGTTGTATTTCAAGATGGACAAAACCTTAGACAACCAAAGTCCTTGATGACCTTAATATCTGGTCTGAGGCAAATACCAGTAATGATCTGCATGTAGCTCATGTGTCTGGCTCCATTAAATCCATTGGTCTGGATGCTGTGTGTGAAATACTAAAGCTGACTCTGAAAAGAAATCAGTCTGAGGTGTGAAATTTTCCCACGCACTACAAAAGGGCACCGTGCTTTACTGCACATTACAGACTTTTTAGAAGTTTAGACAAGAACAAGGTTTGTTTTTAACCCTCTAACAACACAGGTAAAACTGTGCCCGACACACACATATCAGCCTCTTCAAGCAGGTCTGTAAGAAGAATGGGAAGTCCTCTTTCTGCCTGGATCAGAGACATAGGACATAGGGAGTACAAACAATCCCAGAAATTGGATCCCAGCTATAAAACAGTTTTGCCCTAAACATCTGGACTTTTGTGCAGGTGAACTTAGAGTTCAGTTGTTGGTGAGAGCTGAAATTTTCAGCAGTAAAAAGGAAGAGAGTGTCTCAGTGTATCAGCCAAGGTACACAAGGGTGAGAGAAAGGGTTAGAAGTTGTCCCTAGGCAGGTGGATGTATTTTTTCTTTTCACTTTTCTACAGCTTTGCAGACGTGCCTGGTTTGGTTTAGTAAATGTGTCCCCTTTCATTTTCCTCTGGCTTAAAGCAAGTTTGATTCTTGGTGCCTGTGGTTGGCTACAATATGGTACTTGATACCTCCAGGTGTGGTGCTTAGGGTCTGGGAGTTATCCAGGTCCTTGGTCTTTCCAAAGAGTATGCATTGAAACTGCACAAGGTGCTCTGGGAAATGGAAATTTGGTGTCCTCGGGAAGTTTCTTCCAGTGAGTATTGATAATCAGAAGGGTATTCTGATGTTTAGCAAGACAAGGAGAAGCACATCTAAACCAGTGGTTTCCAGATTTAGATTTCTGTGGTAAAGAGAGGCCAGGAAAACATAGGCAGTTAATATGGACCTGGTTTTTAAAATGATGTGGCCAATCTAAACAGAAGGTTTTCTGCACGGATTTGAATGCAAGATCTCATAGATTGCCTCAGGAAATCTTCATTAGAACTTTCCAGTCTGACTGCACTGGGTCAGCCCACATACCTATGTCAGCTAAAGATGGGATTTTGTTGTCAACACCAGCATATTGTTAAAAAGCCTGTTATGGACCTTAAAGAATTAGTGGCTTAGTGTTTTTTGTTACTGTTACATATGATTTGGTGGTTTGTGACAGCTCCTGACCAGAACATACTGATGCAGACCTTCTTGCTGGTGTTGACAGGGAAACATTTGAATCACTTCCCTGCTGATACCTCCCCACTGCAGATCTACCCCATCTTCCTGTCACTTCCTGCCTGTCCTTATCTGTCCAGCTAGCTCCCATCATGGTACCTCCTTTTGAACTCTATTTCTACAACATCTCAGATTTTCAGCCTCAAAGTAGACCTCAAGCCAGACCACTATTCCCCTTAGGTATGAAACAGTGAAGCCCCATGTTGGCTGGAAGTTTAACTAGTTCTCTGACAATACACTAAAGAAAGGTCTTGGCACTTGCTTTTAGTTGCATTTTAGTAACAGATAAAATACTTACGTCCATAAGAGCACCTTCATTTCTTCCCATTCCTTCTCTTGTGTAACAGTCAAACACCTTCAGGCAGAAAATGCTTTCAGATGCACTTGACAATAATAGAGGTTTTATCTCCATAGAAAGAATAAAATGTCAGTAGATAGATTGGAGAGCAAAATATGATTTAATAGCCTAAATCAAAGCTTAGTGATGACAGTGAAAACATCCCTGTGGAAAGACTGCAAGAGAAAAGGCAAGTAGATATGAAGGCCATCAAATCAAAGGTTCCAGATATCAAATTTAGGTGATTTATTTGAAAACAGCTTAGCATGAAGTTAAATACACCTCCACACATAAACAAACACCCCCACAGTCTTACGTAAGCTTGGGTTTGGTCCAAAAACAGGGAAAAAGAGGAGAATCTTAAAATGGTCCTTTTGGCTTTTGTTAACATTTTTACTTATCTTTCTTTACATCTGTGCTCCTTCCTGATAAGACAAGTTTTCCTTTTTTACTCCTTGTTGATGTGCAATTTTTCTGCCTGAGATCATTCACAGAGAACACAAAAGATGGATTTTTTTGATCTTGACTTCAGAGAAAAAGTCAGCACTGTATTGAGAAAGAGAGTTAAACATCACACAAACAGAAAAGAGAGAGCAGGCTGATGTTTGTGGTCTGCATGGTGACCATTGTCTCTCAACTCTACTCCTTGGGCATGAAAGAAACATGGAGCAATTCAGTCATGCATTGAAAGAAACTCCACTTTCTGCTAACCATTTTGACAATATAATAATGTACTGTGGAGAAGCACGTGCTGCTAAGGGATATTCAAAATTAATAGTAAAGTTTAGGTCATTTTCCCACAGTCAAGTACAATGTTGTTTATTCTACAATCACTTGTCAGAGCTGTCACTTGCCCTGTCACTTCTGATTGCCTCTCTATCAGTCCCAGAGTTGTTTGACATGGCCCCAGTCAATGAAGCCTGGTGACAAACATATCAATGGCCTCAGTAGGAACTGGAATGCCAACCACTGTGTGGTGCATATTCTTCATAATCTCAGATTAAAGGACACAAATGTAAAAAGAGCCTATGTACCTCAAATAATGCAAGAATTCATCAGCTTTTAGAGCACAATCATTGTAAAAAATGGGTGTTTTTTTCCCTGAACATTTAGTAATTTTACTGGTAGCTGCCACTAATTGAAATATTTTACATTCCATCTTCTTGGTATTCAGACTGAGAGAGAGTGGAAATGACTGCCAAGACAGGGCAGCATTCAACCTTTGCTCTCTAAATAGTTGTAATACACTGAATACTTCTCTACATCCTTCACTGCAATCCCAAATTGTCTGCCAGTTGTGGAAAACCTGTATCCCATTGCATTGCTCCTCATGTGCACTTCAGATAATAAAGTTTGTGGGGTGTGTGTATTCACCAACTGTTAGTGCCAATTCCTATTTTTATTATCTCATTTTTAACTTTCTTGGAAGCCAAAGATGTTCCTGGAAAGGCTGTCTTTTCACATCTCAGCACTGCCCAAAATCTTTCCTCTATAGTGGAGGCAGTTGATGTTGGTGTCAAGGAGGGCCTTTCTGATTCTGAGGAAATTTGCTTTTGTCCTATTGCAAATTTAGTACTTTAAGTGCCTTCCCATATCCATCATCAGCCCTTCATGGGTTTGCTCATGTCCTGTAACTGAATTTTGTTGAGATGCATATTTGACCATTTCCACATCTGTCTTCTAGTGGTGTTTACAATAGTGAGGTCTAGAGTGAATTAAGTGCCCATTCACAGCCTTGTTGCAAAATTCTCTAGTGAGCTGCATTTTCTCCTGAGATAATAGTTCTTGAGATCCTCCAGAGAGTACACCTGAAAGATCTTCAACTTTTCTCTGTGCATCATTCCTTAGTCCTGCACTTCCTCCATTGTCATGTCTGCTACTGATGGAATTATGTGCAGCAAGAAATAACAGTATCTTGACATCAGAAATTGCACAAAACTATTCATTTAGTGAATATAAAGCCTGCCATGGATTTTCTTTGATGCTTATAGTTTTCTTTTACAGAGTCTTATTTATTTCAACTGCTAATTCAATGTTGATGATTGACTGGCTGTGGGGAGGTGTGATGTGCTGTAAGTGAATTCTCATTGCTGAGTAAATTGTACAATCTGACTGTCAGTAAACTGCAGTTTACTGTCTGAAACAGAACAGGCTGAGATAGCAAGCCTTGTGGAAAATCCCGCTGCTCTGCCTGTGATGGCTGTTCTGACATTGTCAGACAAATTACTTTGCAGAAACCAAAGTAAGAATTTGCAACTCTGAAGCAGTGAACGAAGTAATTAGCCACAGTATTTGCTTCTGCTTTGTTCTGTGATCTGTAGGTGTGCAGTGAGTGGATATTATATCTTCCTTCTGATTTCCCTGCTTTTAACAGCTTTTATGAAACCTGGAGAAAATTGTGACAGCTACTGGAGGAGCTGGAGTTTGTACAGAAGTAAAATCTGTCTTTGTTCTCCTCATGGCTGTGAGGAGAACCTTTGCATATCTCCAAGCCCCACTCCATCACCAGGCAGTGCCACTTGCCCATGTACACAGATGCACTGTTACAGTCGGCTTTGCTGCTTTCCAGATCCTTGCTGTACACTGGATTGTGTGAAAGTAAAATATCCACGTTTCCTCCTTGATCAGGCACCACGTAAACCACTCAGACAGTGTATGTAACCTAAAAAGAAGATTACAGAAAAGTCTGAATATTTTTTATCTTTTTTTAAATCTACTTCACTGCCTAGTCCTTGTCCAGAATCAGGGCACAGATCTTGGGAAGCAGTGAGGATCCTGAATGTCATTCTACAGTAACTGACAAAACAATCTGGTCTGATGGAATTTCAGATTTTCTACCCTGCTAATCCTAGTAGGGTGGACAAGAGAGTGCAGGTCATGTGCCACATGTTGTCCCTACTGTTTCCAATTCCAGGTACCAGTGTTGTCATCTGTCACTCTGTGCAGAACACACAAATGATCTTTTCACCACAGATTGGATTCCATATGACCTGCTCAGTTATACACATATATATATACCTACCACTGCTATCCAAGATGTGGTGGACAATTGCCCTCCTAATGAAACAACTTCCAATGACCAGTCCTTGCCAGTGTCTCTCTCTGGTTCCAAACATCCCAGTTTTGCCTTGAGTGACACTTCTTCAGTGTGAGACTTTGGCACTGGTCTCATTTAATTCTGTCTAGACAAATATACAGCTTCCTTATCCTTCAGTAGAAGGGTAAATTTCTGTTTATCCAGCTTGTGAATTCATTAATGATGTTAAAAGGGATTGCTCCATTAATTTATATTGGACCATTATTGCAAGCAGATATTGCACTAAGTGAAGAGCACCACACAGGAACCCTGTAAGGCAGGTAGAACTTTTCTGGGTAGCCAGTTAACCACTCTGTTGGAAAATTTCACAAGACACGGTCTGAGCTCAGCATTCTCCCATTTTCTGTCATTGTTATATTTCTTCCTGAACAGCCTGTCTCAGATTTAGTGCTGGTAAGCTGATGCATTCACGAGTTTTAGTAAACAGAATCAGCAGAAATTTTAGCCTTCATCTTTTCTTTGGTATCCTACTCTGATTTTGCATTACCAGAGTAATTTTATATTTGGTCACGCTATATACTAATGTACCTTTCCTTGAATGCCATATGGCTCTTTTCTCTGATACAAAGCTGAGGTATTCTCTGTGCCGGGTTCATAACTGGTGTTTCTAACACTGAGCTGCTTCTGATGCCTGGGTTTGCCTCTTCTCCTGGTGTCAACTGCACAAAGAAGGATGGCTGGTTTTATTTTTAGTTGCATAAATATAATTAATATTGAGGTAACATTATTTCCTTAAAAGTGCTGTTTACTTTCTTCTTATAACATAATTCTTAGTTAGGCTTTAATATTAAAAAATAGCAAAACAGTATTTGCAAGCGAAACGTGCAGGGTATTTCCTGCACTATTTCCTAAATCCTTTTATACATTCTGGTGCTCCTATGGGTTTCTGCTGCTGCTATGTATTAGCCTCATTTCAGGTTTCCTCTCTGAGGCCAGGCAAATGCCTGCCCATTTTCACTAATAGTTTGAAATATGAGCTCTCTTGCTACTTGTGTATTCACTTGTGGGTTTAGAAAAGATGGTTCGGCTCCCCAAACATTTGTACTAAAACCTGTCCTTTGTTCTATTAAACACTCTGAAATCTGGTGATATATTTATATTTTCTTCTATTCTCATGGATTTAATATTTCACATTGATGTGATGCCTTGTGGATTGGCAAATTGGAATTTCCTAATTACCTGAGTTTAAGCATACCACAGACTTACTCTATTACAATGTTTCTGGTCCTTACTATACCTCTATGTAGCCTGGTAGCAATCTGTAATTTTATCATGACAATCAAAAGAAGATTTGACTTTTAATGGATTGATTTCAGTATAGTTATAGTAAAAAAAATTATAGGCAGCCGTAATAAATATTTTCATTGGTCTGGAGGAAATGATCTGCTTATTTGTTCTTTTTTGAGAGAACTTTATCATTTTTTTTTAACTCCTGGATTCTCATTTTTCATCATGTCATCATCATATTTAGGATTCAGCAAAGGTGAAAAGGAACTAGATCTGATACAGTCTTTCAATTCCTGCTTCCTTACATGGCTCTGTGTCTCTTATATGGCAATTTTTAGAGCACTGTTCCCTAAGGATATAGCTGCAATGAATGGCCATAAACATTGTGCTCTATGTGCATTAACCCGTCCTTGAATCTTCTGAGAGCACTGAGCAACAATCTTTGGAATCTGCTGGGGGCATCATTCCTCACTTGTGTCAAGGGAAGCTGTGTTGCACAGCCCAGTTGATTCCTGAGGTCCTGATTGCCCCCCAGAGACATCTCATCCACACCCTGGGACCTGCAACAAGCTCTCAGCACGTGCCCAGCTCAGAGGAAGGAGAAGCTGTCTCACATGCCAGGGGGAAGAATTGGAAGCCCTTGACTTGAGTGGTTTCAATATGAGGATTCTGGTGAAACAGAGCTGCATGTGCCCACAGATCAGCTTGGTTTCTTCCTTCTGGAAAAGGTAAAGGAAGGGACACTAAAATAGGCATGGCTGCTCACAACAGGGCTGATTGCTGGAAATCTCACTGCTCCTTGGCTTCCCCAAGGTTTCCATTCCAGTGGAGTAGTGGTTTGTCCCATCCCAAATCCCTGTTCTCCGAATGGTGGTGGTCTAACTGACCGTGCCAATGTCTCTGGGGCAAAGGTGTTTCTTTGCAGCTTTTTGTCCTGTCCTGGAGAAATGCACTCAGTAAAGTCGTACAGGTTTCATTGCGTATTTGCAACCAGTCTCTATTCTCAAACTTTCCTCTAGAACAGAGAATACGAGGACTTTCCTTTTTCTTTAATGGGAGCTGTAAATATCATATTGTCACAAGCTCAAGGTATTTATGCCTCAAGTTTGTAGTTCTGGGCCAAAATCTATGCTTTAATCCAGCTCTGGCTCATGGAAATGTTCCAGAGGAAAATTAAATTCCTTTGCTACTTAACACTTCAATTTTTATTTATTTCCTAATTCTTTTCAATGAAAGATGGTGAAACAGGACTATAATGACATCACGATTCTTTCTGGACAGGGAATTAGTAACACTAATTTTTTACTTACATAAACACCCTTGAGACATTTTTACATATCCACCTGCCTTTCAGAGAGCTGCTGGATAATGCAGTATCCTACCCAGTATCCTCCCAGGGTGGTTTTAAATATTGATAAGGCAGGGAAAATACATGCAATAGTCAGGCTATTTTCAGAAGCTTAAAATTGAAAGCCAAGACTTAGAAGCAGGAAGCAATTTGGTCTCAGAGTTTAATGACAGAACACAATAGAGACTCCTGGATACAAATTTAACTAAAACAAGACACTTATATTAAAAAAAAAAAAAAAGGAAATGCAAACATTGCCCTGTTTTCCTAAAATCCTTGTTCTAACTGGCATGACTTCTATGGGAATGGAGAACTTAGTTTAAACTTCTCAAACACTCAACTAGTTGCCTTCTCAGCGAAGGAAGAACAAAAATGGTAAAGAAGTGGGAATGGATAATGGGAAAGGTTTGAAAGGCTGTTATGTAGAGGGTTAGAATGGAAAAATCTCAAGTTTTATTCTGGTCAGATATTATGGTTTAGCCCCAGCTGACAACTAAGCACAACACAGCCTCTCACTCACACTCCTCCCCTGCATCAAGATGAGTGGAAGAGAAATGTAAATCTGAAAGTGAGAAAACTTGTGGGTTAAGAGAAGAGCAGTTTAATAATTGAAATATTTTTTCATAATAATGATAGAAAATTTTTAATAATAAATTGCAATGAAAAGGAAAACAACACAGACATAAATCACACGAAAGACAAGTGATGCAAATAAAAAGAATTGGTTGTGACCAACTAACCAATGCCCTGGGTCAGTCCCTGAGCAGCAGCCCCTGGTACCAGGGAGTACTGCTGCTGTAGCTGAGCATGATGCCAGTATGGAACATCCCTTGGCTCAGTTGGGGTCAGCTGTCCTGGCTGTGTCCCCTCCTCGTGCAGCTCCAGCCTCCTTGCTGGTGGGATGGAGTGAGGAGCAGAAAAGCCCTTGGGTGTAAGCCCTGCTCAGAAATAACTAAAATATTCTTGCTTTATCAACATTTTTTCCAGCACAGTCTCATATTAACTACTATGAAGAAAATTAACTTCACTCCAGCCGAAACCAGTACATCAGAGACTCAAAGATATGTGATTTCAGAAATGTGCTTTCATTCTCAGATAATATAAAAGTTTTTCATTGCAGCTGTTTAAATATTTGAACTGTTTTGAAAGGTTTTATCTGTACAATCCTATCCATTATAATGAATAAAATACCTTTCTCTCTTTTTTTTCTCATCCTTTCTCCCCAAGGGATTTAAATGTGGCATTGAAGTTCCTTTCAACTACAACTTGTTATATATCCTATATGGACCTACATATCTCTCAGGAACTTCTTTCCCCTTTCCAAGAATTATGTCTGGATTTGGAAGAAATTTCCAGTCATAAAGATCTCTCTTTCTTTCTTTCCTTGCTTCTCATTCTTGTGCACTTTTTATATCACTGTCGGTCTTTTTCATCTTTTTGAAGGCTTACTGCCTTCCTTTTGAAGCCGGTTTTGTTCTTTGAACAATACAAGAATACAATGCTTCTCATACCCTTTTTCTTTTAAACTAGTCTGTAATTTAGATTGCTTTCAGTATATATTTTATGCGAAATAATAGTACACAACTACACTACCAGGTCACGAAAGCAGCTCTCACTCTGAATTTCATTTACCTGTCTTCTTTAGTCTTCTTTGCTCCTTATTCCAAACATTCCTATAATCAATGATTGCCAACTTTGATATTGGCAAATTTCTCTCTGCTTTGGTCTGGTCCCTTGCATTATCCATTAGTCATTTCAAAGTTATTGTGCTTTTGACTGTTGCCTATGAGGTATTAGTTATTTGCTGTAACCTTCTCTCTACTTGAGTAACTAAACTGAATGAACAGTTGCATTTGACATAATTCTGACGTTGCTGTCAAAATCATTTTGATTTTTCAGTCAATGTTGCTATCATTGACATAGCTTTGCCTGCCAGTTCAGATGAGGGAGATTCACAATGAAAAAACACCTCCTCAAGCTCCTTCTTCACACCCTTTTCTCCAAATTTGTCTTTTCTTCTTGGTTCTGGCTTTGTGCTCCTGCTTCTGATGCTGCTCAGCTTCTCCAGGTTTCACACAGGTCCCTTCTGAATCTCTGTCCCGTGTCTTCTTCCAGTGTTACTGGCCCTTCAACACTAACACCTTTTCTTTTACTGACTGTGCATTGTCATCTCTTTACCTGCGATTCCCCCTGCTCCCAGCACAAGTCAACGAAAGGAACATTTTAGAGTCAATGCTTTCTGATGGTTTTCCAAAGGCTCCAGGTCACAGTCAGCCTCCCACCTGGACTCCTTCAGGAAACTCTGTGAAGATTTGGAGGAAGAAAGGCCACTTAATTAAACTCTCTGAAAGGCAGGTGAATATGATTGTGAATAAATGTATCAAATGTGTTTGACACAGTCAGAAAGGGGAGTTGATCCTGGAAGAATGTGCCAATGGGATTATAATCTCTTTTACATTGTCAAAACTTGCTGCAAAAACATGAGGAAGTTGAGGCTGGGAGAATTGTTAGTAGAGTTGAATTATTTTATTAATCTGGGCTACATATCCACGGTCATGGGTTTCTAAGACAAACATAATATTGCTCTTTAACAGCCACTATTCACAAGCATGGCTGCTACCCAACATTGGCATGAATCTGCATCATTCATATATATTCCCCTGCTATATGGACAATCACATTATATGCCAAGGTTTGATTTGACTCCTCACTTAAGATCCCATATGTTGTCTGACACTGTTTGTAAAAAAATATTTGCCTACAGCAGGTAAGAGCAAACTGCATTGAACAACGGAAAATCCAAGTATAAGTCTCACTTTTAATATTTATTTTCTTTATTACTTTATTTATTAGTTTTGGAAATACTACGGCTTTAATAAGAAATGTGGTTTTTTGCAGACCAGGCTCTACCTTCACTAAATAATGGCTTTTTAAATGAGATAATTTTAAAACAGAACTGCAAGTACTTTTCTTCCCCTTTTCCACATGAGGAGTACAAGGCATAGGAACAAACAGGAATACAGATGGTTCATTGACATCAAATTGCAGTTCATAAGCTGTCTGCAGGCAGATGCCCCAAATCATAGCAGTGCCACAATGGAGACCTTGACGTCTGCGCACTTCAGAGACTCCAGAGTAGCTGTCACCATCCTGGTTAGACACATTCTCTCACAAGTAGGTCCTTTCAGAGAAGATGTGAATCTGATTCTGAGTGACTCAGAGACCTGTTTAAGCACCAAAACGTCTTCTTTTTACTTTGAGTGGGGGTGACAGACTCAATTATGATGTCATGATTGCAGAAAGAAGAATCCCTAGTCAGGAGATTTTTTTTTTCCCCCGTAAAAAAATGGCAACTCTAAATGGCAATACAGAGTATGACTTAGTTTGCATGCCCAAATCAACCTGCTGAGGTGCTTTCTTCTGTGTGAATTATATAGGGAGCCTCGTGAGCTTAGTCCTAACTTGGGCAGCCTATTAAACAAATACATTAAAACATATGTTTTGTGAAAATGTCACACAGGAGCATAGTCTCCTCAGGTACTGTGGCTCTAAGGAACTATCCCTAGTCACAGTGCAGTTGGAGCCCTGAGAAGGCAGGACACCTGAGAAACCACTGGGTACCTGGTATTAGGACCCCAGTTCTCTCAAGCAGTGCCTATACCTGTGTATTAAAGAGTGCCAGGGCAGTGGCAGGCAGTTATCTACACTGATAAGTCACTGGAGGGGTCCCTGGCCCCATTTTGATCATCACCAACCAGTTGCCTTTCAACAATTCCCATGCATGAAGGAGCTATCACAGCCATCAGTTTCCCCAACAGACATTGTATGGAACTACTCATCTTGAAAGTAAACTACTCATCTTGAAATTAAACTACTCTGGAATTATGGACAATGCATGACCACAGAAATATCTTGCTACTCTAGAGGTAATCCTAACATTCCTAGGGCCAGTGCTGAAGTATCCAAACAGAATTCCCTTGAGAAAGTCACAGCTTATTTACACAGAAAATTCAATTTTGTGCAAAACTAACATTCACTCATAAGGGTACAGTCATCCTACGTTGTGCCAATCTCTTCTTATTTCGGCTTAGTAGAGACCATTTTCAATATTTATTTATGGCCATGATCAAATTTTAAAAAAAATCGTTGTAATGGAATCAGAGCATACACATGTGCATGAATTTAGAAGAGCTGATCTAGAATATTTTAGTAAAGAATGGGCTCCCCACCTCCCCTAATAAACCCAAGTGTAGACCAACCCTATACTCCCTATCTGCCACCAATTCCAAATGTTCTCACTATGACACTTTCCACTGACTCACTACATGAAAAACAAGATAGGAATATTCTCTGGAGGACATCATGGAAGTCTTAGAAGTTTGTCTGAAAACCTCTGGGAAACAGAGATTCAGGAGCAGAAGGAAATGCCAGTTCCTCATATATTCCTGATGTTCCTCAGCACAACTCCGTTGTTCCTGTTATCAAGAAATAGTTACAGCTTGGACCGAGATGAGGCTAAACTGCTGAACCTGCTCCTTTTTCTATCACAGTGTCCCTGAAGCTCTTCTCATCTTCCAAATCTCCCACTCTACTTCCACTTTCCCACTTCTGGTCTATTGTCAAGAGTCACAGCTTTTCCAGCTCCCTGGCTACACTGACTGACTTGATTAAGAGATTCTGCTTCAAAAGACTGTGAAAAGGGTTTGAAGACTTCACCTCCTGAGGTAACTATAAGAGCTTGATCAAATTTTTAGTCGAACCTCAAACTTTCTCTCTAAGAGGTTTGTTCCCAAGACTTGACATCACTTAGTGAAAGTTAGTAATTGTTTGTGCAACTGGCCCTATGTATTAAAAGAAAAAAAAAGTCTAATCTAGTGCTCATTTTGAAAAGAATTGTGTGCACTATTGTGTTTAACTAAAAGTGATTCCTTAAAAAACAAACTTATCTGCAAAGTTCTGTGGTAAACAAGCTTTGTCTTCAGATGAAGACTTTGCTATATTTTTTACAGGATCTGTTGCCTAATCTCAATCACATGGCTGCTCAAAGAATTGTAATGAAAAAATTTAATTCCCTACAGAAAGATTCAAGGGTCTCCCTGCTCAGGAAACAATTATGAGTACCTGAAAACTGTCATATAAAGCACAATTTACAGCATTAAAAAGGGCAAGCACTTCATGACGTAATCATAATGTGGTGACTTCCAAGAGTCAAATATATCATTGCTTCCAACTACTCAAACCTGAAAATGTTCAATTTGCAAACAGAAAAGGCAGTCTAGAAAAATTTCCAAAATTCATAAGCAGTTTCTCTTTAAGCACTCTCAGGTAACTCAGCACTTCATATTCCCCTTCTTCCCTTCATCCCTCTGAACAACCAGCTGGGTACCTCATGAAGTCCATAACCTTTCCTCTCAGCCAGCTCTATGGAAGGTTGACCAGACTAACACACACTGCCTTTCTTCTGCTATCTCTCTCTCTCTCAGACATATCTTATAGACCTTTTCCTTCCTAGAGTCAGTTCTTAATCATGGGGTTGAAATCCATAGAGATTGATGTTTCCAGAGCCAAGCGGGCCAGTCTATTTATTTCTACAGACCTTTTTAAAATCTTAAGTAAACAAGGTCTTAGTACAGGAAAATTCCTTTTCTCCACAGCAGAAAAATCAACCTGAGAAGCCCAAGTAGCAGGGAATAATTAATGATTTGAAGTACCGTTGTTGAAGGAAAGGAGTGTAACAGATACACTTAGTGGAAACAAATCAAATTAGAGGGAAATTGGCTGTAAATAACTGTCAGATACAAATTAGAATAAAATGTTTATCTTCATCTTTTCTCACCTGATATTGAAGATACTAAGGCATTCTTCTCAAGTGCCTAAGTTGTCCAATGCCTTACCTCCAATTTTATGTTTTCTTTTATTCAGAGCATACATTTAATACTTGGGAGATGCTGATATTCCAGTATGATGTAGAAGCAGGATCTTAGATTTTCTCAACAGAAACATCTATACTGCCAATCCTAAGGAGACCCAAACCCACTGAATTCTGCAGATAATCTAACATGACATGAATCACTCCTACTTTGGTTCTCTAGCAAGCAAATATAATGTAGCAGGTTATCTGCCTGAACAAAGCTGGTATCAATAATCTAAAAGGTGGCATTCACTTTTTTTGTTGTTGTTTTTTAAAAATTTTCTTACTGATACTCAAATCTGAAATTAATCACTTAGGCTTCCTCTTTCATCACTGAAGTGAGATTTTTACATCTGAAGGTTGGCTTATGTTAGACACACACCTTAGCAGAGGATGACCCCTCTAGAATGCTGATGATAGGTGAGCTGTATTTCATTGCATGGGAGTTTTTGTAGAATTCACACTAAACCAAAATGAAATGGTCAATTATGTTTGTTGAAATGTGTAGTGGTGGAGTTAAGAAATATTTAGCCATTAATTTTATGCCAAATAAAAATATTTTTTATGAAAAGCTTACCGTAAAGTGCTTTAAATATCTTATATTAAAGGCTAGAGTATTTATTTAGGGTTTTTTAATGCAGTTGTGCTTAAAATATAACCCACAGATGATGCATAACCTTCAACTCTCCCTTTACAAGTTCTATGTTGTGAAATACTTGTCAAATTAGTTTGTTTCCAGTTAATTAAAAATAAACATAACCAGACCAAAACATTCTCTAATTTGCAGTTCTCCTCCTTAAATCAGTATTTTTGAACAATATGAACTGTGTGGTTTAATTAACAGGGAATAAGGCTCTTCACTTTGGCCCTGTATCACATCTTGTATAAAATAGTGTTTCTAATCCTGCTTTAATTTACTCCCTACCATGACTAGCACAGTTCAAAGACAAAAATTAATATTTTCAGAGCTTAGCTATGCACAGTTATCTAGGTTCCTATCTTTTAATCTTGATTTCCACCCACGGCACAGCTCCCCAAGTAAGAAGATTAAGAAAATAGGACAGTGAGTGCATTACTGTCATTGTACTCTAATGCATATGGAAGTTATTGGAAGATAATATAGTACTTTATCTAACCTCAGCCTGGTCCAAAGTATGCTCTCCAAGTCACATTTAAATGCCCCACTATGTGTGCTATTATTTTGTCCTTGCACAGCCCTTGACAGCAAAGGGAAATGGTTTGTGAAATTCGGCATCCAACTGTTACAAAGAGAAGTGAGCTAAGACGTAAGAACCAAAAGTTTTTCCCATTCCTACCCACCTGTCTCCTCCAGACCAGTCCTTAGGTGAGTCACCCCAGTGGGGCTGGTTGAGAATGGGGTTAGAAAAAGTCACTTTGGTTGCAGATGCTGATATAAACACTGATGCTAATGTTCATGTTATTTCTCTTTGGGAAGATACTGATGCCCTGCACCTGCAGATGCTGTGCTGGCAGCAAAACTGGTGTGCCTTCTGGAATGACCAGCAGTCTATTCAGTGGCCAGTCACAATTTTTGGAAAAAGGAAGTGAATTTCCCTTGGATTGGTAATGCAGTGATGACAGATTTGCATGCTATTGCCACTGGATCAGTGAAAGTGTTATGAGGCAGAAAAGCAGGATACCCAGCAGCTGGTTCCTCTCAGGATTTTCTGTCTGCAAGTCTTTTTTTTCACAACGTTCATCCTTGTCTGGGAGAATCAGTAACCTCCATGATCGGGCCTGTTATGTTGTTGTCATGTTAACATGCAACCCACCAGATAATTTATTGGTGGAAGTAGGCAAAAAAGATGGAGGAAAGGGGGGGAACACAATAAAATTTGGTTCACTTCAGAAAAATAATGACTATGTTCTATTTTTACACATTCATTGCTGTCAGTGTCACATCTTGCTGCTGCCACCTGTGTGGAGTAGAGTTCAGATGTTCAATCTCATTAAATTTAAATATCGCTCCCTAAGATCCGTCTTCCTACTATTCCATTCAGTGAAATGCTTAATTAAAGACAAGTTCTCATTATTGTTTGATTCTTTGAAGTTGTTTTTCTACTGTGATATATCTCTGTTAACAAACACAAAATTAACTTTTCCGCCGGTGTTCTCCATTAAAAAACTGATACAGAACTGTAACCACTTCATCCAACAAATGGGTTCTGCACATTCTATCACATTACAGAAAGAGAAAAAGATGTTATTTTAAAAAAGAACAAAAAAAGGAGTGACAAATTTGGTTAGCAATGGACATTAAGCCTGATTTTTTTTTTTTTATTTTTATATTTGGATGTATGACCAATGTGGCATCCTAATAGAAATGGAGAATGTGATTGTCCATTTACATGTTCTTAATTCAAATAAAAAGTGAGATGATGTTGTTTCACTGCTATTTTGGGCTAAGTCACATCACAAAGGATGACTTAGGTGCAAAAGAGACAGTAATGTTACAGTTATTCATTGACACCGTTTGCTGTGCCATAGTCTTCGTCTTGTCTGATTTTAACTTCCTATTCCAGAAATGTCTGGCTTAACCTTTCTGTTGTATCTGCCAGACCCTTGAGGATGTCTCAGATACCATGAGCTATTTCAAATAGTGTTGAGTACTTCAACTCAGTTGACTGAATTGAGTCCTTGCCAATAGCTGGAAAGGCACAACTGGCACATGGTAATTTAATACACCAACCCTCATTAACTTTGCAGAAAAGTAGAGAAATCTCTTTCATTTATATGAAAGTTTCATTATTTTCAGAACTTCTGCTTTGTTAAGCAACAGATTTTGTTTTTCTGAATTAAAAGAAAATGCTGCAAAGAAAGTTTAATGATTTAGCTTCCTCAAAAAGTACACACAGGTAGATAATTTTTGAAGCTTTTACAAAAGACTTTGGTCGTTTCAAGTATGCTCCTTGGATACTTCATCTATTTTTAAATCACTCTAATGCATTGTCTCCAAAGGAAAAAATGACCTCTGTGTAATCTACACTTAACCACAGCATGCAGGAAGTTGGATCTGATAATAACCATATAAAAATAGGTATGTTGTGTCAGGACTGCGATACAGTTATTCCACTATTTTATCTCTGACAGTGACCAACAGTGACTATCTGGGAGGTGGCACTATGCAGCAAATACTTCCCAAAAATGCTCTCCTTGCCTCCAGTAGTTTATAGAATCATAGATCCATTTAGATGACTAAGTGGCTTCCAGAAACAGACAGCTGTCCTTGTAAACCGCAGCCTGGGTAGATTCTCCATCCTGTATGAAAGCTGCTCTCTTCAATTTCTTTTCAATTTACCACTTGCTAGTTTCCTTTAGGTCCATTTCTATTAGGTAGTTTGGTTTTGTACTGGAAAAGGAAACAAACAGTTGATCCCCATCCACCTTCTTTAGGACACCAACAGTCTCAGTAATATCCTCCTGAATTGTGTTTGCAGGTTGAAAAGGCCTGCCCTACACAGAATGCAGAACCTGTTCCAGATCTGTTCCAGATCTTTCATCATGCTTTTTTTTCTGCTCTAAAACTGTTTCTCTCTCTCTCTTTTTTCCTTTTTTTTGGTTAAAAATGGGGGGGGGGGGG